>OY754967.1:39094060-39366560 GCA_963576475.1 Molanna angustata
CTATCACGTCATCGTTTCGGAGGTCTTCCTGGCGGTGTTTCCCCGAAGAAAAATACGTGGAAGTCTATCATCTTGCATTCTATCTACGTGTACCTACATACCATTATCTTCTTTGTATTATTTTCCATCTTCTTTTGTATTCTTTGTATTTTTTATCGTAGAGATTTAATTTCGCTATACTTATTACTTACTCATCGTCAATTTAAGTTGATTATTAGGTACTGAAATGTATTTTTATCAATCATAATTCCTTTTTTGAACTTTGATCGTCACCTTTTTGGTTACCTTGTCCGAGGCTCTTTGGGCAGGTCTGTTAGTATATTGGTTATACACACAGAGTTATAAACATCGGCAGGTTGCTAGTCTAACTCAAGTTCCGTCCTCTTTCCGGGTTTGGAACCGACAATGTGGTCAAGGATGGTGCTCACCAAGAAAGCAGATTTCCAGGAGGACCTCTCAAGATATGGAAGGACAGCTGGCAGTCCACGTACAGGAGGGCAGCTGACGCATGACATAAACAGGCCTAAAGGGGGTAAGAAGAAGAAGATATTAAGTTCTAATGGTTTAGGTTTATAACAAATTAACAATAGTCCTGTAACAATAGCTTTAGATAAATTACGTAACAAGTCATCAAGTAGATAGATAATATTGTACACTACAAATTATGTAAGTAACACTTAAATAATTAAACGAAGCATGATAAACATCATGTCATAATATTATTACGTAGGTTATTATTTTGTAAATAACATGTTATTTTGACAAAAAATTAAATATTAATTTTCCCGAATCACGAAGGAATAATCATATGTTTTTTTGAAATATGATAGAATACAATATTAAGTATTTCCGTTTCAGTTAGAATGGGATCTACCTACTAAAAATTGAATGCGTCAGTTAGAATTTGTTATTTGCATAAATAAAATATACGTGTCCATTGTGGATTAGTTAGATAAAACCTAGCGATAGGTATAATTTAGTGATATAACTATCAGAGATCGTAAGACAGATAGATGATCTATGAAAAAAAGAAGAACTATTAGAGACAGAATCCCCAAAATGAGGAAATCCGCAGAACCTACCGTCTAGAGTCTAGAGGAGATCGTAAGATGCTGCAAGAAAAAGAAGGCGCTACTAGATGGAACCCACGGAGAAAATGAATGATGCCCCAAAACAGCAATGCGTGAAATAGCAGTGTCGGAGACATCAACAATAAGACCACAAAATAGACGAATGGATAGTTGGACATCCTCATCCCAAGATTAGAAGTGAATTCCTGTAAGATCACATATATGTATATTGGAAGAAAAGAAGACATAATTTATAACAGATATAATTTAATCGACAGATCGTAGGGCTCTGGTAATTGAAGATCCCGCAGGGTACATAAAAATGTCACACCATCGGGTTAGTGAGTGATTTTTGCATTTTCTACACCCTCCTCGCTTTTCATTATGATGATTTTTTCAAGGTTATCAGGAGCCTTCCTGGTAATATGCATAAAATAATGAGGATATAGATTTGATTTTCGTTTGGCCTTGGTACAGGCATCCTAGACGGTAATAATACACGGTAGATAATCTTTTATATGTGCAATCTTTTATTTCATAGCTATAATTACAAGAAATGTGTGTTATGGGATCCAGGATCCAGGATGAAAGTAAGATTATTCAATTTATATCCTGGAGATGCAATCGCTATTCTCAGTCATGAGGTTAAGGACAAAGAAGAGAGATAAGATCTCTTCAAGGAACTTTATTGTGAATGAAGTGATGATTAAGACCAGTTTGTTTCAAAACCTAGACTAAAATTGCATACGTCATTTCAAGACCATGGCCAGGAACACAATCCTTACAAGACCAAATTGATGGCATCTTGCTATTCCATTTATTTATCAATGATGAAGTGTGAAGGAGATGCTTTGAACTTTGTCATAGAATAATCCTTTCCAGATCTCTCTCTCTCTCCCCGAGTTTTTATTCCAAAGTTCCGCACAACAAACATAAATATTATCACAATCGTTTCTAATATTGTCTCTTGTGCGTAGTACATAATTCCATAATGATTCCATGTTGGTTGTAGGTACTCAGATAATTACAAAATAGTTTTGGCCTCCAAATATTTTTTCGTTCAATTTATATAAAAGTTGCTAATTTGATGCATTTTGCGTGTGTTTTTACTTGTCGCTTTTACGGAATAGTAGATAGTTAAGGTTTTGCAATTTTTCAGCATATTTTTAATCAATTTATCAACTGGTATCAAAAAGAGAGCATTCTATGAGTTTCGTTGTAATGTGGTGGAAATAGTGGATCATATGTGTAAAGAGCTAATAAGGTTTTTAAATGGACCGGTAGATTTTCAATAATTGATTTCATCTATCAAAATATACAGAATACTCTCGGCTTCTGGAATTTTTTTTTTAGATTTCTGTTTGAATAATGTTTTCAATCGAAATATGTTCTATTAAATGTTTCCGATGCTCTTTGAGTAATTCATAAAATATTAAGACATGTTTTGATTTGATATGGGATAAATAAATCTACACACCTGACGACATTGATCTAAGACCTCATCGCTTTGGTTTTGAAATGTCAAATCGCGTCGGGGATTGTTTTGTTGACATAATATATATTAGGACAGGCATTTTGACCTGATTGATTTGTTTTATGTGAATTATGTGTCTGTTTTGATGTTTTTTATTGGTGGTTTATTAGTTATTCGTACAAAGTATCTTGATTACAGAAGGGAGGCTTGGTGCTGAGTGTGAGCAAAACACAGTTTATGGCTTGCAATGTTCCCCAAACAGACACTAAACCGATTACAATTGATGGGCAGAAAGTCACAAGATGTGATAAATACAAGTATCTCGGGAACATGATACATGAGTCAGGAAGCCTGGAAACTAACATTCAGCACCGTATTGCCGCAGCCTGGCTTAAATGGAGAGAAGTGACTGGAGTAATCTGTGACAAGCGAATGCCAGTGAAGATGAAAGGCCATGTATACAAGACAATGATCAGACCAGTGTTGACATATGGTAGTGAGACCTGGACCGTCACTCGAAGACAAGTTCAGTCAGTGCAAACAGCCGAGATGAAGATGCTTAGGTGGATGTGCGGCGTCGCAAGAAGAGATAAATGAATATATAAGAGGTAACCTGGGTGTACGCGATTTTTCCGATAAGCTGATGGAGAATAGGCTGAGGTGGTTCGGGCATATCCTTAGAAAACCGACAGAATATATAGGAAACACTGTACTGGACCATCGAGTGTCTGGCAAAAGATCCAGAGGGCGTCCCAAAAAACGATGGAAAGGCCTGGTGGCTGAGGACATGCAGGAATGTGATGTCTCTGAGGACGATGCTCAGGATAGGGCGAAGTGGAAGAGCGCAGTGAGATGTGAGATCACCATGTGAGATGCAAGCTAAGGAAGAGAGAGAGACAAAGTATCTTGATTATGTGCCTACCTAATGTATTTAGAGCGGAAACTATCATCACCCAGTTCATAAGTATATTGTCACTGTTTAATGTGAGCTATGTGTCTGTTTTGTCTGATGTTTATTGAAGTAGTGGTTAATTAGTTATTAGTACAAAGTATCTTGATTGTGTGCCTACCTAATGTATGTAGAGCGGACACTATCATCACCCAGTTCATAAGTATATTGTCACTGTTTAATGTGAGTTATGTGTCTGTTTTGTCTGATGTTTATTGAAGTAGTGGTTAATTAGTTATTGTGTGCCTACCTAATGTATGTAGAGCGGAAACTATCATCACCCAGTTCATAAGTATATTATCACTGTTTAATGTGAGCTATGCGTCTGCTTCGTCTGATGTTTATTGAAGTAGTGGTTAATTAGTTATTAGTACAAAGTATCTTGATTGTGTGCCTACCTAATGTATGTAGAGCGGAAACTATCATCACCCAGTTCATAAGTATATTATCACTGTTTAATGTGAGCTATGTGTCTGTTTTGTCTGATGTTTATTGAAGTAGTGGTTAATTAGTTATTAGTACAAAGTATCTTGATTGTGTGCCTACCTAATGTTTGTAGAGCGGAAACTATCATCACCCAGTTCATAAGTATATTGTCACTGTTTAATGTGAGCTATGTGTCTGTTTTGTCTGATGTTTATTGAAGTAGTGGTTAATTAGTTATTAGTACAAAGTATCTTGATTGTGTGCCTACCTAATGTATGTAGAGCGGACACTATCATCACCCAGTTCATAAGTATATTCTGTTTAATGTGAGCTATGTGTCTGTTTTGTCTGATGTTTATAGAAGTAGTGGTTAATTAGTTATTAGTACAAAGTATCTTGATTGTGTGCCTACCTAATGTATGTAGAGCGGAAACTATCATCACCCAGTTCATAAGTATATTGTCACTGTTTAATGTGAGCTATGTGTCTGTTTTGTCTGATGTTTATTGAAGTAGTGGTTAATTAGTTATTAGTACAAAGTATCTTGATTGTGTGCCTACCTAATGTATGTAGAGCGGAAACTATCATCACCCAGTTCATAAGTATATTGTCACTGTTTAATGTGAGCTATGTGTCTGTTTTGTCTGATGTTTATTGAAGTAGTGGTTAATTAGTTATTAGTACAAAGTATATTGATTGTGTGCCTACCTAATGTATGTAGAGCGGAAACTATCATCACCCAGTTCATAAGTATATTGTCACTGTTTAATGTCAGCTATGTGTCTGTTTTGTCTGATGTTTATTGAAATAGTGGTTAATTAGTTATTAGTACAAATTATCTTGATTGTGTGCCTACCTAATGTTTGTAGAGCGGAAACTATCATCACCCAGTTCATAAGTATATTGTCACTGTTTAATATGATCTATTTGTCTGTTTTATCTGATGTTTATTGAAGTAGTGGTTAATTAGTTATTAGTACAAAGTATCTTGATTGTGTGCCTACCTAATGTATGTAGAGCGGACACTATCATCACCCAGTTCATAAGTATATTGTCACTGTTTAATGTGAGTTATGTGTCTGTTTTGTCTGATGTTTATTGAAGTAGTGGTTAATTAGTTATTAGTACAAAGTATCATGATTGTGTGCCTACCTAATGTATGTAGAGCAGAAACTATCATCACCCAGTTCATAAGTATATTGTCACTGTTTAATGTGAGCTATGTGTCTGTTTTGTCTGATGTTTATTGAAGTAGTGGTTAATTAGTTATTAGTACAAAGTATCTTGATTGTGTGCCTACCTAATGTATGTAGAGCAGAAACTATCATCACCCAGTTCATAAGTATATTGTCACTGTTTAATGTGAGCTATGTGTCTGTTTTGTCTGTTGTTTATTGAAGTAGTGGTTAATTAGTTATTAGTACAAAGTATCTTGATTGTGTGCCTACCTAATGTATGTAGAGCAGAAACTATCATCACCCAGTTCATAAGTATATTGTCACTGTTTAATTTGAGCTATGTGTCTGTTTTGTCTGATGTTTATTGAAGTAGTGGTTAATTAGTTATTAGTACAAAGTATCTTGATTGTGTGCCTACCTAATGTATGTAGAGCGGAAACTATCATCACCCAGTTCATAAGTATATTGTCACTGTTTAATGTGAGCTATGTGTCTGTTTTGTCTGATGTTTATTGAAGTAGTGGTTAATTAGTTATTAGTACAAAGTATATTGATTGTGTGCCTACCTAATGTATGTAGAGCGGAAACTATCATCACCCAGTTCATAAGTATATTGTCACTGTTTAATGTGAGCTATGTGTCTGTTTTGTCTGATGTTTATTGAAGTAGTGGTTAATTAGTTATTAGTACAAAGTATCTTGATTGTGTGCCTACCTAATGTATGTAGAGCAGAAACTATCATCTCCCAGTTCATAAGTATATTGTCACTGTTTAATGTGAGCTATGTGTCTGTTTTGTCTGATGTTTATTGAAGTAGTGGTTAATTAGTTATTAGTACAAAGTATCTTGATTGTGTGCCTACCTAATGTATGTAGAGCAGAAACTATCATCACCCAGTTCATAAGTATAGTGTCACTGTTTAATGTGAGCTATGTGTCTGTTTTGTCTGATGTTTATTGAAGTAGTGGTTAATTAGTTATTAGTACAAAGTATCTTTATTGTGTGCCTACCTAATGTATGTAGAGCGGACACTATCATCACCCAGTTCATAAGTATATTGTCACTGTTTAATGTGAGTTATGTGTCTGTTTTGTCTGATGTTTATTGAAGTAGTGGTTAATTAGTTATTAGTACAAAGTATCATGATTGTGTGCCTACCTAATGTATGTAGAGCAGAAACTATCATCACCCAGTTCATAAGTATATTGTCACTGTTTAATGTGAGCTATGTGTCTGTTTTGTCTGATGTTTATTGAAGTAGTGGTTAATTAGTTATTAGTACAAAGTATCTTGATTGTGTGCCTACCTAATGTATGTAGAGCGGAAACTATCATCACCCAGTTCATAAGTATATTGTCACTGTTTAATGTGAGCTATGTGTCTGTTTTGTCTGATGTTTATTGAAGTAGTGGTTAATTAGTTATTAGTACAAAGTATCTTGATTGTGTGCCTACCTAATGTATGTAGAGCAGAAACTATCATCACCCAGTCCATAAGTATATTGTCACTGTTTAATGTGAGCTATGTGTCTGTTTTGTCTGATGTTTATTGAAGTAGTGGTTAATTAGTTATTAGTACAAAGTATCTTGATTGTGTGCCTACCTAATGTATGTAGAGCAGAAACTATCATCACCCAGTTTATAAGTATATTGTCACTGTTTAATGTGAGCTATGTGTCTGTTTTGTCTGATGTTTATTGAAGTAGTGGTTAATTAGTTATTAGTACAAAGTATCTTGATTGTGTGCCAACCTAATGTATGTAGAGCGGAAACTATCATCACCCAGTTCATAAGTATATTGTCACTGTAAAATGTGAGCTATGTGTCTGTTTTATCTGATGTTTATTGAAGTAGTGGTTAATTAGTTATTAGTACAAAGTATCTTGATTGTGTGCCTACCTAATGTATGTAGAGCGGAAACTATCATCACCCAGTTCATAAGTATATTGTCACTGTAAAATGTGAGCTATGTGTCTGTTTTATCTGATGTTTATTGAAGTAGTGGTTAATTAGTTATTAGTTCAAAGTATCTTGATTGTGTGCCAACCTAATGTATGTAGAGTGGAAACTATCATCACCCAGTTCATAAGTATATTGTCACTGTAAAATGTGAGCTATGTGTCTGTTTTATCTGATGTTTATTGAAGTAGTGGTTAATTAGTTATTAGTTCAAAGTATCTTGATTGTGTGCCAACCTAATGTATGTAGAGCGGAAACTATCATCACCCAGTTCATAAGTATATTGTCACTGTTTAATGTGAGCTATGTGTCTGTTTTGTCTGATGTTTATTGAAGTAGTGGTTAATTAGTTATTAGTACAAAGTATCTTGATTGTGTGCCTACCTAATGTATGTAGAGCGGAAACTATCATCACCCAGTTCATAAGTATATTGTCACTGTAAATTTCTAAACTGCTAGCCCTAGAACAGCAGTAGTCTAATTGTTTGTGTTATTGTAAAATATGGCGTGATAAAATAAAATAAAGAATTACTTAAATGAGAGTTTAGTGTTTACCACATTTCGTTTGTTTGATTTGTACTGAAGTATAATATTATCATTTAACAACGTACGATTCAATATATAAAAAAAGACATTGCGTTGAACTCTGTGTTTTTTTTATATTAATTCGACGTAGATAAAAACACGTTTTTTTAATAATACAAAAATGAATCATCGAGTATAAAAATACGCATATCAATCAATGTGCCTTTTTGCGAATATATTAAAAACAATATCAATTTCATAAAATATTATCATGTGTATAAAATATACTGTATATATTATTGAACTTATTTATAAACAAATTAACTCATTTAAAAAATCTTTTTGAAAAATATTCTAAAATTAAAAGGTTTATAATAAATATTTAATGTCTTTCAAATCTACATAAAATTACAATTAGCCATCAGTATTTTTGCAGCACAATAATTAATCATAATAATAATATTAATCGTCATGTTGACAAGAAGAGTGCGGACAGTGAGTTTGAATGCGATGAATCGAGACAGGTGTAGGTACATACTTCGATTCTTTCCATAGAATATAATTAAGTAACTATTAAAAAAATATATCGCATTATTTCATAATAATTTAATATCTTACCAATAAAATATTTTATGCTTTCTTTGTACATGGAAAATTTCAAAACACGAATTAATTTTTGATTAATTGCTTCCCGGGTAAGTAACAGGTACTTTGTCAAATATTAATTTAACACGCACCCAATAACAAGTTATATACTGGCGACTGAAAACAATTTAAAACTGTGTCTTCGCCGGGGACCGAACCCAGCAGCTATGTATATTGTATATCTATCCAACTGAGCCACGAAGGCTGACATTTCTGTGAATATTTCACAGAAATGTCAGCCTTTTTTTATTTGTTTAAATAAACAAATTGATAGACATTAAATAAAACTATTGCATGAATAAGTCTTATTTTTACTTGTGTTCTTCATTCCTGCAGACCTATTTCGGTTCTTTTATCGCTGCAATATGCACAAGTTTATACGCTACATGCGTTTCTTATAATATATCGTTATTCTGTTTTCCGAGGACACTAGCCCGCATAATCTTCTGCGTATTATGTCGAGAAAACTTCCGTTTGCCGTTCGTAAGCGCTGACAAAACTTCCGACAAGTCTTGTCGGTTCCGATAAAATATCGCTATCGGGCAAGTGTGAACAGCTCCATTTAAAATGTATTGCCACAAGAGGACCCGATATTTTATCGGGTCTAACACCCGACAAGTGGGAACGGGCCGTAACGCGGTAACCGATTGGAGCGAAAAACGTATGACATTTGACAGGTGAACTTAGCGCAAAGTTTAATGCGGCATATCGAGGTGGTGTTAAGTTCTGTGTAAAGCCAAAAAGCGACGCGTACACACATTCGTTCGTTTCACAGATTATAGTTATGAATGACAGCTCGTGATACGTAACTTTCACTTTTTTCAGATTATCGGAACTTATCGCAAAATATTACACGTGAATGGCAATAAGGGTACTGATGGTTGTTTCCATCTTGAATAGCTATTGTTGACTCTCAAATATAACTTCTCCAGACGCTTTTGTCCCTTGACTTTCTTGAAGTGCTGAAGCTACTTAAATACCAGTTATTCTTTTTATATGGTCACTGTAACGGGAAGCTGTTCATCCATTTTACCAACAACCACTATCCACTATTATTTCTATTTTTTAGACTCTCTTCTCAGTATGTGATCAAAATCTTTATATATATATATAATTCTTCCGTACGTGTGTATGTCACTGAACTCCTAAACGGCTGAACCGATTTTGATGAAACTTTTTGTGTGTGTTTATGTGAGTCCCTGGATGGATTAGATTCACAAAAAAGGAATTTAATAAAATAATAATAAAAATGGGAATCGTTATAAATATTTTCGGAATACGCATTTTGAATAGTGGGAACATTGGCTTCCAATATGTTATAATATTATGCAATGTTGGTTATTTATGACATTAAAACTATCCGTAAGGTATTATATACTCTTTGATTAAAACTTGATGTTTTCTCAACGCTGTCTGTGGTATTTATTTAATATTTTTAATATTTTATGTAATTATTTAGTTACATGTATATTTTTTTATTATTGTTGTATGAAGCTATTTAGTATTTTTACAGGTATATTCTGTACTAAGTGGTATTTTGACGATAGGTATATCAAAGTCATTTCAATGTAATATTTCTATTAATTTATGAATATTACATTAAATAATTTAGTTTTATGTATATTATTATTATATTACCGTGTGGCATTATTATTTTGTGATATATTCTGTTCTTGAGAGTCAAAATTTGAAAACCTCGGTAATTTAAAGTGATGTTATAAATATATATTTTGTGATTGAAACGTCAAGATTCTCAAACAACAAACTTATAGAGTGAATTTTCTATAGTGAAAAATGTACAACTGCGTAAATGAGGTTATAAATATATATTTTGTGTTTATATATATATATATAGATAGCTGGTACTGTAATGGCATTTTGGCTTTTTTTAAATGATTACTAATTTATATGTTGAAATTAAAATGGACCAAGATTATTCTTTGAAAAGTCTTTCTACAAACTTCTCAATATCCAACTCATATAAATAATAGTAGTGGAGTTATATGACATCGTTTCCATCGATAAGCTGATGGAAAGTAGGCTGAGGTGGTTCGAAAATATTCGAAGAAAACCGCCAGAAAACGTACGTAACACTGCACTGTAGGTACTATCGAGTTGCCGGCAAAAGACCGAAAGGGCGTCCAACAACACGATGGAAGGACTTGATGGCGGAGGATACCTATACGGGCATGTAATGTCTCTATGGACGATGCTCAGGATAGAACGAAGTGGAGGAGCGCAGCAAGGAGAGCTGACAGCTGGGGGAGAGGGGGAAAAGAGAGAGAGAGACGGCAGAGAGAGTGTCCGTCCGCTAGTACTTTATAATTATCTGGTAGCCGCTGGTTGACATCCTGATTTTAATCTTAACAAGATCTATTAGTCCATTTACATATCTGTCTATAGAATATGTAGCACTTACATATTTCAACCTCTTTTAAGATATTGGACTTCTGTGATCCTGTACATTCATCATCATCCGTGGCTTTACAACTCCTGCGGAGTTCGCCTCTATGCTATACGCATTCTTCGCAATTCCAGCTACCGATGCTTCAGTCTTCCATCTCTTCTTTTCCCCCCTGGTGCTCAATTCAAAAGCACCTTTGAGATGTCTCCATCGCCCATTCAGTGTACATGTCCGGTCCATTCAAGTCTGCCAATCCTTGTCTCATTGATCTTCGTAAAGATCATAGAGGTCCTGTTTAAATCTGATACGGCACGTTCCATTGTCACAAAATAGAGCCATATATATATATTCCGCAGCACTTTCTTTTCGAAAGTGTCTAGGTCTAGAGTTTTCTTCTTAACCTCACTGATTGTCCAGCATTCCGATCTATATGTTAGTTCCGATTTATATGTTAATGACGAAATGCTAAATGAAAGAGATTTCAATTAACCATGGAGTATTTTGTCTTTGTTTATTAATAATAATTTGTTTGTTTATAATCAATGACGACTCCGAGTGCTCTGCTTGGGAACCTATGGAGAATAAACCAATACAAATAAGAGTTTTATATACCAGGACCTTGGTTTTTCTAGTAAGGTGATGAGATTCAATGTGTCTCTGCAACCCAAGGTAGCACCGGTTTGTAGCTACTATTCTTCGTTTGATTTCGGACCTTTGGACAAAGAGTTATTTACTCCAAAAGACCTTCGCTGGCCTGCTCTTTTTAAGTTTTGAAAACCACCTTTTTCTTCTTTGTGCCATATCAGGTTCCCCCGATCACTGTTGAGAAGGCATCTCTATCCGCCGGCCTTCCGAACAATTCGCCGACGTCTCTGATGCCGTTCTACTGACGAATGTTGCTGAGCCATGACATATTCTGATGTCTTCCTATTCCTCGGCGTCCTTATATTTTGTACCTATATTTTGCCCTTCATAATCAGTCGGGGCAGCCTGTAATTTTTGCCTCCCTGAACGTGACCCAAATATGATATCTTTCGTCACTTAATTTTGTCAACCAGCTCGCGCTCGACATTAGCTCTCCGGTGAAAACCACACACAAAATATATTTAATTCGTTCTGGACACTTGGTTTTGGACAATATGGAAAACCGGTATAATCCAATAAAAAATGGTCAATTGACATAATATGTATCAAGTAGATTCCCTCTTCTGTGGTATCAAAGAATCGATGACGAATTGATTTTATAAATTTCCTTTTTGTCAGACATATTATTTTCCTATTTTTATATTACTAACGCTATCTGTGAACAACTCATCATATCAAATGAGGTCTTCTATTGAAGTTGAATACATAATGTTTTGAAAAAAATCCCACCTTGTGGTTACTAAGCAATGGTTTGCGTCTCGGCTGACGGGATGGGTTATTTAATCTTATCACCTGTTATCAGTGCACCTATATACCTGTATAAATACAATCGATGTTTTTTATCACTTAAAATATACATGTGGATACTACACACCTATTTTAAAATATAATACTACAAAAAATAATCACAAAATAAATAATAATAGAGTTATATTTGCATATTTCGTTCAGTGAAAAATAATATAAATACAAATATAAAAAATCATGGTGAAAGAATTTTGTGTTGTGGTGATTTTAAATACTGTGATACAACGATGAATCATTATGTGCTATTGACGATTGAGTGTGTGAAAAATGACTAATTAAATGAATAATTAATTTAAAATAAAACAATGATTCGGCCAACATCTTTGTTGAGAAGTGATTCAGATGCCAATCGTCAAATTACTATACCTGTGGTGGGAATAAAAAAAGGTTTCTTTTTAATTAGTATTTTACTTAAGTTTGTTGTGTGATGTAACAAAAAAAATAGTTTACAAATGTCATTATTATATAAGAAAAATGGTTAATATACTTTCATTATAAGTACTTACATGTCCTAAAGAATCGTACAACGGAAATCAGATTAGAATAAAGACATGATCTTTGCTGTTTTATGTTATTCAATTAAGACATTGGTCTCTTTCATACTGCTTCATTAATGATAATGTGTAAACGAGATAGAAAACTTTTGTCTTTATTTTTTTCAGTCACTTTTAAAGATGTGTCATTGCTATATTCATTTGAAAAAAATGACATAAATTAATACCGTTAACCGCAAAGGGTTCCGTTTGAAAAATCAAGAATATAGATTTTTAAAATATGAAATGAAATAAAACACAACTTTGTGTACACCACTACAAACATAACTTTTATTCAATTGAATAAAAATTCCTCTACATGTTACGAGAACAAAGTTCCCTTCCTCAGAAGGATACAAAGTATACTAAAATAAAAATACAATATACAGACTTAAAGTAAACAGAATGGGTAGAGTGTGGGCTGGGTTATATTATTTTGTAGGGTGGGGGATACAATGAAGTTATTGGTTAATTAATTTTTGTATTGGGAAAATATTTAATATAGGGTTATTAGGGAATTGTGTTTGTTTATTAATTATATTATGTCTCATATTTACGTTTTTTCTGATTTCCAAGATTTCCAGGCTGTCTAACTGTCTATCACTTAAATAACTATAGATTATTTTTACGCCTACATTATTAATAAAAGTATGGTTATTTTTGATTAAATGGCTGGCAAACTCTAAGTAATTATTGCTGTTAAGGGGCAGGGCCGGATCCACCATAGGTTCACACGGTGAAGTTGCGCCTTGCGCAAATAAATCTGGGGCGCCAAATATAACAAAAAAGATTCATCAAATATAGAAAAAAAATGTAAATTTAATTTATAATAATTTATAACTCAATTTATAAAGCAACTCGCTCACGCGAGTCGCTATTATTATTATACACAAACTTAAACCTAACCTAAGAATGCAGAAAAGAAGAGCTGGGACTAGACGCTACTAAAACTTCTAACATAGGACTCAATAAGTTGACCATGGGCTACACAATCATTCTATATAACTGCTTACAATGCCTTAGTAATTAATATTATGTAACTAGTCTACCACCTCGGAACAGGCCTGGCCTATATAAAATAATGTAATTTTTGGTATATGTAATTAAAAAAAAATGCTGAAACTTTTTGAGAAAAAGGATGGTTTGATGTATTATGAATAATTATGTCTGTGAAAGTGTCTTTACGGAATATATTAAATTCTATTTTACTATTAACAATGGATAATTTTAAATTTATACTATAGTCCCTGCCAATTTCTAATGTGAATTGAATATTTTTGTGTAACATCTGTTGTTGTCTCAATGTACCTACCAGTCCAGATACATAACACATCATCCACGTACTTTTTCCAATAATAAACATATTTAAATAATATTAAAAATTACTATTAAAAAATATTATTAAAAATCCTCCTGAGGAAGGTAGCTTTGTTCTCTTAACATGTAGAGGAATTTTTATTCAATTGAATAAAAGTCATAATTGTAGTGGTGTACACTAAGTTGTGTTTTATTTCATTTAATTAATTGCAAAATGATACCACAAAGTAAAAAAAAGTCATTTATCGATGATGGTATGGTTCTTGTTTTTAGATATTTTTCCTATCCTATCCATTGCGAGGACAATATTGAGTAAAAAAAAGATTTTTTATAGCAAAGCTACTTATAGCATTTTTTATAACATTCGATAGTTGGTGAGAGCTTTTCGTATAAGTAGGTACGTTCCTAGGTACTTATCCAAGTGTTACCATTCGACAATTATTTTAGAGGCAATAATTTCAAATATTTCACATATTAATCTCAATAAATTAAATAAACGATTTAGGTATAAATTGGATGAGAAACTTTCTTTCACTGGTCACATTACTAACATAGTAAACAGAGCTGTCAAAATAATACTTATTAGAAAAAAGAAAAAAAAAACTTATTGTTACATAAAATATATCTATTGGTTCATAGTATTCGCTTGTTATATAATATATTAGGTATGTCAATTGCAAGGTTCATTTTGGAATATAATTCAACAATTTGGTCACCATATTACAATAATTAAGTTCAACTGATTGAATAAGTACCTATAACGCAAATTTCTTAGATATATCAACTTTAAATTGAACGTAACTAGATAATTCATGGATTGCAATATGGACCAAGTTAAATAAGTTTTCCGACCATAGAACAATAATTTATTCTTGATTCACAATACACAAAATAATACGTTCGAGTTTCAACAGCCCTACACTCGAACAAATTAAATACCATGCTCCGGAATGTACTAACAGGCAAACGGTACCTTTTTAATACAAAAACGCTCGCACACTATCACATTATTATTCGCCAATAGCACGGCTTCACTATTTGGCGAACAAATATTATAGCCTTCTTCTTCTTCTTTGTCAGCCATCTCTCCACTGCTGGATGTAGGCCTCCTCCAATGAACTCCATCTCTCTCGGTCCTGTGCTTCCCCCAGCCAACCCCTTCCCGCAACCGGAATGATATCGTCCACCCATCTTTTTTGTGGTCGCCCTACCGGTCTTTTATTTTCCCACGGTCTCCATTTTAGTATTCTGGGTGTCCACCTCTCGGTACCCTGTCTTGCAACATGCCCTGCCCACTGCCATTTCAACTTTGCAACACGGTCTGCTATGTCAACGACTTTTGTTTGGCGTCTGATTTCTTCATTTCTTATTTTATCCCGGAGGCTCACTCCTAACATTTGCCGTTCCATAGCTCGTTGCGTACATTTCAGTTTGTATATTGTGTTGGCAGTTAGTGTCATTGTTTCCAATCCATATGTTAGCACTGGGAGGATACATGTTTCAAAGACCTTTCTTTTCAAATTCATCGGAATGTCTTTGTTTTTCAGAATGTGACCGAGTTTACCGAAAGCCGCCCAACCTAGTCCAATTCGTCTGGGTATCTCTGCTAATTGATTTTCCTTTCCCAGTTTTATTTTGTGTCCCAGGTATATTTAATCTTCAACGGCTTCAACTGTGTTGTTATTAATTTTCAAATTGATGTTATATGGGCTCAGGATTTTAGTTTTCGAAATATTCATCTCTAGGCCTACCTCCAAGGAAGTATTATGGATTCTTTTATCATACCTTTCAATTCTTCTAGGTCGAGATATTATAGCCTAGGCGATGTTTATTATTATTTTGTCATTGGCAATGATAATTCTTTTGTGTCAATTTTTTTGGTGCAAAATGTCTCTTTTATTAGTGATAATGAATTATTATTATTTTTTAAATGAACTTCGTGGTATTTTTATGAGATTCTTTTAAAATTTCAGATTCTTCTTTCTCTTTGTGATCATTGATCTTCTTTCTCTTTCATTTTAACATTACTTATTTCATGCTTACTTATTGTTATTCGAGTATTATTTTTTTAAATAATCTGTTTTTGTATGCACTTGTGGAATCTCTCTATTTCTAATGAGAGAGTTCTTTTTGTTGAATCGTGGAATCTGGGAGTTCTCAAATGAAGAAGACTTGCGCTAGTAATTTACTTAAATTACAATATATTTAAACTTAAATAGTATATTATATAATTTACAAGTTTGAGATTCAGATTAGATACTATCTATTAGAGGTACGTTCCTAGAATGAACCTATGTTCATTTTCATTAATAACATAAACTTTTTATTGTTCAAATCCAACAGAAAACAATAATAAGTTTTCAATAAATAATAAATTATTATACCTAATTATTTTCCTAGCAACAGATCAATCATGAAATGATCTACTGACATCTATCTAACTTTCTTAAAGTTTTTATACTTTAAGAAAGAACACATTGAAAGGTTCTGAACCTAGCTATGAAGCAACAAACAAACTTCCATAGATGTCACTGCTATAATTTTCATAGTGTTTAAATTTTATAAAATAATATATTTAACATATTTTACAGCACTTATCATTTTTATTTATTTATTTTATTTATTCATATCATAACAAAATATACGAACATACAAAATTTATACATGTCATTATAGTTTACAATATCACCTACCCCTTAAAGCTTATTAGTTTGTGTATCATGTTTAAATACTGTTTATTTTGTATAATATGTTAGTATTATTATGCCTATATTGTGTCACTAAAGTACCAATCTACAGTATATTTCTTTTAAATTTTCTTATCTAGGTACTTCTACATACCTATTTGTGAGCCACTGACCTAATAACGATAATCATGCTAGCTTGTAAGACAGCAAATATAAAAGAATATGTGGTATTACTTTGTAACAGATAAAATAACTACTCTCGAAAGTAAATACATATTAAGTAGGTAAGCCAACAAAGTTTTGATAAATTTTTAACATCCCGATAGAGACGAAGTTGGAATACCATAGGAGAACCAGGAACTCAAGGCACCTACAGGGCTGTGTTCAGATACAACACTCGACATCGGATGTACCTGAAGTTGCAGATTATGGTGTTTTTCACACCAATCTCACTAAACGCTTTCGAGCGGCGTTTCAATCAGAACGCAGCATTGGGTGTTTTAAATATCAATTGTCTGTTTTTAGCTTATATTTTCCTCTTACTGGCCTTTTATTTGTAATTTTCGAATGATATTTTTATAAAAAAAACCTCTTTGTGAATGCTTATTGTTATCATGAATAATGTCAACTAATGTCAATTGATATAATAGATATCAACAGAAACAAATAGAAGTCATCATGCCACAGATAAAATAGAAGCCAAAACATATTATAACGTTTTTCATCCGACAATTTTATCGAGTATTTGGTGCGTACAATCTGAACGTCGCAAAGTGTATGAGCGTCTGTTTCTGGTCATTATGAACGGCTTAAAGCGTCACTAAATGCACTCGGCGTTCATTGTGAACGAAGCCCAGGACTTACGACATGTCATCGGCTGGTATACGCGATCACTTTATTCGCTTGCGTAACGTTCACCAATAATGCCTTCTTGTTGAGTTCCAGTTCGTTTCAAATAAGCTAAAACACCATCGTCATCTATGAAGCAACAAATAAACTTCTTTGTTACGCCATCCTGGTTTGAAAATAATGAATTATATACATGTGGTGAAAATGCTTTCTCACAGATGTCACCCCTGACCAGCGATAGAATTATAAATTCATTTGTACTTACCATTTTTTTAAATGAATATGTCCTTGTTAAACAAGTGCAAATACATATTCCTACATTCCCTAAAATAAGCATAATTGCTTGTGCTATATATGAACGAAATCGGTCGAGGCAGGATTCGAACTCGCGACCACTTGATTACTAGCCCAGCGCGCTAACCGCTCTGCCATCGACCCATCTAACCAATGTGTATGTAGATCAAATATTTTTTATAGTTGCATAGTGACTATAAAATAAAAATATTCAATTTGACTGCAATAAGACACTTCATTAAATAAAATAATTGTAATAAGTTAGATTCGGAATTTTCCTTCAAATATTAATACCTATTTTCTTTGTTACAACATTATACAAACATAATTTTGATTAAAGAAACTTAAATTTCTTCATCCGTTGTGAATGATTTATTTATTTAAACGATTTCTAAGTATCCCTGTTAATATAATATCACAAAAAGTGTTTCGAGTAAATCGCTTATCTTCTTTGATCATTTAAATTATTGAGAAATATTTCTGATTTTAATTAAAAAAAACAGTATATATTTAAATAGTTAAAAAATATATACAAAAATACTACACATGTCATGTAGGCATTATCTTTTTATCTATTTACTTACTTATTATCTGGTTTTAATTATGCCATATTTTTTTATCAATTATGTGTCTAAAGTGTAACATAATTTTCTATTTAGTCATAAGTAAGGGGAAATAAGTAACTACTTACCTATTTTAAGACTATTAATTCAGTTTTGTTTAAAAAACCTACATTCCCTAAATTAATCATATATGATTCTAGAGTTTTTGTATAAACAGAGTGGAAATCCATTTTAAAATTAATAAACAGAAGGTCAAGGTGACTTGGCATTGTGTAGAATATTCTCTTTTCTCCAGAAGAGAGAATATCTTTTGATGTTGAGGAGTTTTTAAATGATTAACTCTTGTATTAAAATATTCTGTACAATACTTCAAGAATAATACAAGTACAATGTAAATTGTTTGCTAGTTATAATTAACTGTCCACAAGGTGATGTCTGTTACCAGAATGAGATTTCTTAATTTTCAATTTATAAAGAAATCTCTTTATTGTTCCCTTTCAAAAATTAAAATCAATAATCGTTAATTATGACATTATGAGTCATTTCTTGGATAGCAACTAAAATAATATATATTTCAATAAATCAAGAATTAATAATAGACATCTCTTCTTAAATATATCTCTTCTTAACTATTTCTAATACGTTAATAAATATCCCCTAGTATGGTTCTAAACCATGCTACTTATTTATTAACAATTTACACAGATGTCTCCTTACTTGTCAAATTGAAAATAACATATATACAATATACTTATTATACAGTGACAAGGTCAAGTTAGTTTCATTTAGACCTTGATAATGCCAAGTCCCCTTGGCGAAAAGGTTCGGTCGTTAGAAAAATACTTATTTATTTATTAATTTTAAGCATATAATATGCTTGGGTAATTATTCGGAATAGTATGTAAACGCCAATTTTGTTGATTTTTTGTCTATAGGTAGATAAAAATATACAGATTACGGGAAAAATATTCATTTTCCCGGGAAACGCCCAGGAAAAATTAAAAAAATTAAATAAACTTACGGAAAAATGTATCATACAATTTGGTGGTTTTGGACATCTACCGGCGAATAAAAACGAATACAATAGTTTTGCCATACTTTGTTGACATCTATCGGCGAATAGAAACGAATACAATAGTTTTGCCATACTTTGTTTACAAAAACTATTTCTCATTTAAACACCGAATTTATATGAATAACTTTAATTAAAACACAAAGTTTGAATGCATGGAGTTATTATTGTAATATCATAAAAATAATAATATTACGTGCGAATATCATTTCAACTATTTTAATTTGGTTAGGTTGAATTACAATCAATTTCCACTCAATGTATAATGCAACTCGCTCACGCGAGTCGCAATAATAACTAAATACAAACCTAACCAACCTATTATAAGCAAACTTTTGGTAAAAATTGGTTAGGTTAGGTTTGTATGTAGTTATTATTGCGACTCGCGTGAGCGAGTTGCATTACATACTTTCACTCAATGTATAATGCAACTCGTCACACGAGTCGCAATAATAACTAAATACAAACATAACCAACCTATTATAAGCAAACTTTTGGTAAAAATTGGTTAGGTTAGGTTTGTATTCATTTATTATTGCGACTCGCGTGAGCGAGTTGCATTACATACTGTCACTCAATGTATAATGCAACTTGCTCACGCGAGTCGCAATGATAACTAAATACAAACCTGACCAACCTATTGTAAGCAAATATTTGGTAAAAATTGGTTAGGTTAGGTTTGTATGTAGTTATTATTGCGACTCGCGTGAGCGATTTGCATTACATACTGTCACTCAATGTATTATGCATTTTGCTCACGCGCAAAGCATACAATATTTCATTTTGATGACCTAAAATAATATCGATATACTTAATCTCACCGGAATTCTCGTTCTTAATCAGTGTCAAAAAATTCAAATTTAAGTAGTATTTAAATATTTTATAACATTGTATTTTTTTAAACATTACTAATTTTCGATATTTCATAGAATTTTCATTAACTTCAGATTTTCGCCGCGTGTTTCTATACTAAAAATTAGTTTAATATTCGCCCATAGATATCAAAAAAGCAACTATTTGCTTAAAGTTTTTCATACATTTTTCGTAATTTAATATTTTTTTAAAAAATTTTCTAGACGTTTCCCGGAAAAATGAATATTTTTCCCGTAATCTGTATATTTTTATCTACCTATAGACAAAAAATCAACAAAATTGGCGTTTACATACTATTCCGAATAATTACCCCAGAATGCGGCAACTTGGTAAAAATGAATGGTGTTTGTTAAATTTATATTTGACATAGTACCTGTTAGTTGTCCACGAAGTTATAAAAAATTAAAACTTTAAATTATTTTTTAAGGGACTTTTAAAAAACTACTTAAAATAGGAGAAGGTCATTTATAAATATTCAGTTATTCAGTAACCACGTTGGTAATTATGGAGTGGTTCTATATGAATGTGGTCAATATATATATAAATTAATAAGTATTTATTTATTTATTTATATATTTATTTTTATAATTTACGTACATGTGTACAAAGGCAGGTTTAATGTAGTTAATGTAGTCTATAGATCCACATGGACACGACTCATCAGTACAGTTTGAAAATACGACACAATAAAATATTTTCAAAAAGCATTCATTCAAATCGGACATCAGTGTGGTAATAAATATTTATTTATAAATATAATTATTGCTGAAGAGCAAATGAAGAGTTTGGTGATTTTCTCATGGATCCAAATTGAAATGACCCAATCATGGGATAGGTACCCTCTTTCTTACGAACAAATGAATCAGTATGGGTAAAAGCTATCGCTGAACATACATGAAAACGAATGGGTTGTGGACAATGGCCCTACAAAGTCACCCACACTACCGCTCACTACCAAGTCACCTACACTACCCCTCACTACCAAGTCACTCCATAAAGTATTCAAATTTTGTATGAAAAATTTTCAGCATTTTCATTAAATGTGTTTGTTAAATTATTTTTTATTTAAATATTACATAACAAAAACTTGACAATCCTTCAATGCCATGTTATCAATGTGATGGGCCTTTTTAGCTATTTGAACATAGAAATTTCTAATTTTCAGTTACTTGAGTTTGGGTTCAATTTGAAATATTTGACAGTTAAAAATTGAGAAGCACTGGAGTCTAACGCGACGTCCTACGTAGGCGATTCAAAGCGAATGCGAAGCGGCGCGGCGCGGCGCGAAAATAACAAACAGTCGGTAACTATGGAAGTGTCCTACGTTACCGACCGCGAGTATTTTTCGATGTGGCGCGGCGCGATGCGAAGCGAACGCGATCAGTTGGTTTGATATTTTCGGGCGAATTGATAGCGGCGCCATTGTTTTTTGACATGTCAGAAACAGAAATTTTAATTTCTGTCCATGAACGTCCCATATTATGGAACAAAAGATTATTATCGAACGGCGAATTTTAGGATTTGGCAAAAATAAATGGGACTACAAGTAAACACATTTATTTATTATTGCTATTTTACAATAGGATGTTGTTCAAAACACACAAAGTTTTCTCTCGCTTGCACGAATGTCAAATTTTGATATGTTTCCCGGAAAGATGTAATTTCAGTCTCATTTATTAATTCAAGATCACGTAATTCTTCATACAAATTGTGATATCCCCCATAAATATGCCTTTCTAAGTACACAATATTAGTTTCACTTCTCTGCCGTACATACTTCTTGAGTATTTTATATACGTACATCCATGACAGTAGCTGGCGGCAGAGGGAACGATTCGCGCACACGTAGGACAGAGCCGCCGCGTCGCACCGCATCGCATTGAATTCGCTTGTATCCGCACCGCATCGCTTCGCAATCGCGTTCGCTTTGAATCGCCTACGTAGGACGTAGCGTAAGCGAATATTAGATATACAAATTCGCATAATTTGAAAATAATCGAATGAGTACTTTAGTCAATAATCGATAATGTACCTACAATGAACACGCCTTACATAGCATAATATAGTACCTACACACCACACACAGATACATTGTGATTAAATTTTCGGAATAAAAATAACCTTAAAAATTGCGAATTCATTACTCCCCACTATATCCTCTTGGGGTAGTGAGGAGTCAAAATATCACGTCGAATGACCTCCTCTGTTTTTGGAAGTCAGTTTATAAGATGATGGAGTTCATAAGAAAATTATCAATCTCTATAATTAACAGATTGCTGATGACCCATATAATGGGCAAATAATTATAGAATATTGTAGAATTTAATTATAAATGATGTCTATAATTTAAAAATAAAGGACTTTTTTTGATTCTACATGAATTTAATTTATGCGATAGGCCTATTTCGCCTTCATGTAGAATCAAAAAAGTGTTTTACTTTTAATTACAGATATTAATTATTTAGCACTTCAAACGATTTTTTATAGTCCTTTTTTATATGAGAGATTATTGTATCGTTTTTGGAGTTAATCTTTCTGCTATAAATATAATAATTATTGTTTTCGCTTTGCAGGAACTATCGATTGTGGTATAACCATAATACCATGCTGTTTTCCGCAATACTGTCACAAATTTGCTACTCCAAAGATCTTCTTATTTGCTCTGGTCCTCCTCGGAATATGTCAAGGATCTCTGCAGGCATATCTGGCCTCCACACTTCCAACTGTCAAAGATATCTTTGAATTTCCTCAATTACTTACAGGTAACAAAGTTGAATTTTATGGACTGAAAATGACTTACAAATACCTGAAATAGCTATTATTTCACTTTAGTAGAAACTTACAATATCTAATATCTAGATTCCTGAAATGAGTTCATGTCTTTAAATCAATTGGTTCCAGTGATTTCGGTCATTTTATACCTAAATGTTTCTTAAGGAAGTTTGCAAAATACATAAATCGAGTAGTTGAGTATTTGATTTAAATCTACATAATATGTATTTCTAATTTAACTCTCAATCTTTCTTTATTTTGGCTTTATTTTCTTTATCTTGCTTGATATTTTAAACCGCTGAAAAATCAAATGTTTTTTCATTGATAGGTACCTATTGTAATTATTGCGAAATGTTATCATTATTTTTTTAAAGTTTATGGTTATAAGAATGCATTTATTTAAATAAATTTAATTATTTTTCTCATTTCACAGATTGGCTTTCTGTGTCTCACGATTTGTTTCTGGGACTGTTTGGGCTTGTGGTGGCTCACTGGGGATTCCGTATTCAAAGAGCTTCCTGGCTGGGTGGACTTGCATGTCTCCAGGGAGCTGCTTGCTTCCTCCTTGTAATACCATATTTGGAACACATCAAGACAGCCAGCCAATCAGGAATAGAAATCAGCTCTGGTAATAAATTATTTTAGTTTTGATACTAGGATCGTCGCTGCCACAATAAAAAATACACACGAATGACAATTGCCAGTTTCAATACAGCATCTGCTGACAGGAGAATATCAAAATGAAACCTAAGAGTACTTTCAAGTTAATTTTATTTCTTATTTTTATGATCCGGAAGATCTAGTTTTTTTAATTTTTTTAAATTATGCATGGGTTTGTTGCGATAGTTAACTTGTGTTCTATTCAAGGAATATATAGAATTTCGCAGTCTCCTATCCCACTCCATTAAGAACTTTTCAGAGCTTGTAGAACTATTCATCCCCGGAGCGGCTGCTCGTCGGACGAAACAAGGAACTACTTTCAAGCATATTTCATACTACTACCTACACCTAGAGTCCAACCATAAACGCGGGGGAGTAACAGGCGATTCAACAGCGAGCCTTCACCACACATTGACAGTTCTTTCAGTTTCAATTCAAGGAATGCGTCCTCCAATTGTACATATGTTTGCAGCGTAAATTGTTTCTTCGTGTTTAAGGCGATGCTAATTATATACTAGATGAAGACTTGACACATTATTTAAAGTAAATGTTTCAAACCAAACTAACTTGTCCAAGGCAAAATTGGTTTCATACTTAATTTTGTATCCAAATGATTTCTCGTGATAAAAGAATTAAAGTTGTTATTTCAATTTGAGATATTTTGTTTTAGGTTCAAATTTATGCAAACTAGGAAAAATATACAAAACAGAGAATTTAGAATTGGTGGCCGATGAGATTGGAAATGGATATATTACTTTAGCAGTTCTTATATTGCTACAGTTTCTCATTGGTCTGGGAAATGCTTCTTTTTTTGCTCATGGATTTTCATATTTAGACGACAATGTCGAAAAAAGTAGTGTTCCTATATATTTGGGTAAGTTTGAATTTCATATATCTATCAATGAAAAGTCAGCCTTTATTAGATACTTTGAAAATCACGATTAATAAATTTAAAATGATTTAAATAACCTTTTTTAAATGGATAATAAATCAGATCCATTGAAACGGAATCATAATGTTTTGTGGTAAAAGAAAATGAAAAGATCACAATAAAAAAATATTTTATGGCTAATAAACAAAGCTAAGAAGCATTTATTACTCATTATTAAAATTAAACGAGAGTGTTGTAGGTAACACTAAAATCTCCACACCATAGTAAGTGTTCATTTTTTCTTCTTGAAAGGTTGACGATCTCTAAATTCATTTTTATGAAGTACCTAAATTTCTATTAGATTCTTAAACAAATATAAGATTCCAGAGGACAATAGTTTTACGAAACAGGTATCATCTATAAACTCAAAGTATGTATTTTATAGATGATACCTGTTGAGAAATTTGATTTACTAGCAAGATGAACATGTATGAGACAGTGTATCAATGTTGATGAGGCGATATATTATGTGTCAAGATAGAAGAATGCGGTGTTCGGTTCTCACTGCCTATCCCTTGAGGAAGATAGAAGTGGAGAGTAAAAAATATACACTTATCTATAGAGACACATCCAATATCAATATGAAGTTGATTACTCAATTATCCCTTACAGAAGATATTTTACTTCTGTTATATACATTTTTCATACAAATATGAAATTTATTTCACATTGATACGGCAAACCATAGATTTTTCTTCAAATTTTGACAATCTTTGAATGCATTTTTGATGAGTGTATTTTTGTTGTATCAAAATTTCAAAAAGTATAAAAATACCTAGATTTTCCAGACCGTGAAATCATTTTGGAAATTTGGACAGATGAAATCATAGAGAAGAAATTAACGGATATATATGGAAAACTAATCAGCTATGCACTTTACACATATGATGTTAATATGAAGTCGATCGAACATATAGTTTGGTTTGTAGAGAGGACACAAAAAGGATAATCAGTACGGCGGCGTACGCCATACATACAAACACATCACGACGAAACTCACAGGGTGCACTCTCTACATGATACACCTTTAGAAATTGATGTAAAAATACGCTTAAAAATTGTGAAATCTTGACTCTCCACTATTCCATAGTGTGGAGAATAAAAAAATACTATTCCATCATCATCTTTATAACAGTGGCTATTCAACAATAGCCAATGTTATGGTTTATGGGTTTCAGAATGATTGGTAGGCAGAACTTTTTAAAGACATTATTTAAGTAACTTGTTAACAACATCTATGACCTTGGGCATACGGACGTTTGCACCTTTATGCACATTTTTTTATGTATGAAACACGAAATCTGTGACATACCTAATTTTTTCGCAAGAAAAAGTCATTAAATATTCTCTATCGTTATAGGCACAAGTCAAATTTCAAAAACCTCACTCAATAGAACTTTATTTCAAAGATAGATATGTTCCTTTAGAGGGAAAAGATTTACAATAAATATAATTTAGCCTACTAAATAAATGCAGTTTCATAGACCTGTCTTGTACCACAATATTAAAAATGAAGATTACTGTGATATTTTTCAATATTAGAATTTTGATACTCCAAAAAGATGAAGGTCTGTTTGGCTAAATGAGGCAACGCAATCTGTAAACTGTATAAACTGAAATACAATTGGAATTAGGTTTGAAGCCAATTCTATTGGGTTTGGGTTTTTAATTGGGTGAATACTCAAACCTTTAAAATATCGATGACAAGGCGAATCGATTTTCATAATTTTTAAAATTAAAGTTTTTGAAAACGCAAATTAATTCATTCATTGTAAAATTATATTGATTATCGTGTAATTTCAGACTTCAATGTTCTTTAGTTTACAAATCCGTATTTATTATGGTTCATGTTCGGAAAATAAGACTATTTGAGTTTGTGAGACGGCACAGTTTTTGAAATTCGCAAATTGTAGAATGGCGGCTAAGGACAGACGGAATTGGTGCAAAATATGAAGAAGGCCAAAGCTCATTTTGGGTTTCAAAGAAGTTTATTTGTAGTTTCTTAAAATTTATTAAATCAAATATTTCAGCTATTTTGGTTGCTGTAAGAATGTCATCAGTGCAGTTTGGTTCTTTTATGGCATGGTCATTCCTTAGCCAAGAAAGAGCCTGGTGGATTGGTTTTCCAATAATTGGATGTCTGCTTATTTTAACCGGGACTCTGGTCGCCACATTCCCTAAAAATCTTCTCAACACTGTGATGAAACAGGCTGTGGCTTCTATATTGGAGTTGGCAAGAGGAACTTCCACGAGAACACTGGATCAAGCGGGAGAAAACGAATCACACCCAGAACTCAGTGAGTGTTTCTAAAATTTATTTAGTACAATTAAACCTATTTTTAAAAGATACGCAGCATTGATGACCACGTTGAGTGGCCAGAAAAGACACGAGGGACAGCGATGTCACACTGGAAAATACACGGGGTCGAGTGAAATGACGGCGAAAGATTTAATAGGCAGACCCCACCACAATGAGGGAATAATAATTTCAAGAAGAAGACGATTGATGACCACTAAAAAGGGTTTGTAATACGACAAAGTATAACAGAATATCTAATGAGAAAATAATAAAATATAAAAGAAAAAATAAAATTCATGTTATTATGCAATTAGTTATGCAACATAGGAACGTATTTCTTTGTGTTTACAGAATTCTTCCGGTCATTTTTTCGAGTCATCACAAACAAAATAATTGTGGTCAATACATTATCCTCCGTTTTCATGTACATGGCTGTAGATAATTTCACCAAATACGAAGCAAAGTTCATGGAATCCCAATACTACATCCCTACCATCGGCGAGGGCTTTGGCGATTCGTGGAAGTCTAGGCTCTTCAGAAACATCGTAAAGAGTCCTCTCATAACGTTAAGTATCCTAATATCCGGTCTAATGATTGCCAAGATTAAACCGAGAACCAGCAGATTGGCTGGATGGAATGTTTTCACAACTTTAGTGGTAGCAATCATCTTCTTCTCCAACATCGCAATTGACTGTGAGAAAGGGAAGATCGTCGGGGAAAACAAGAACCGTCTGATGAGCCCGTACTGTAGCAGAAAGTGCAACTGTGATTTTGTCAGCGCCAAGTTTCAACCAGTTTGCACTCAAGATGGTAAACAAACATACTACTCCCCCTGCCATGCGGGATGCAGTCAAATTACCTACATCAATAATATAAAGTGAGTAAATTTCCAAACTTTTTTTCAAATATTTCTAAAAATATTATCAAGTATCGTGTTTTTATCTTTGTGATACATTTTAAGAAAAAATATCTATATTTTAAATTTTGTTTACACCACGTATCGATTGAATTTTCGACCGGTTTCGGAAGTTGAAATTCTGCCAGGGGGGGAACGGTTAGTTCCAAACCGGTCGCAAATTCAACCGATACGCTGTGTAAACAAAGTTAAAAATATAGTTAATTTTTATTTCTAACTAGCTGAGAAGCTTCGCTTCGCTCAGCTTCTAAGCTAGGGCTTGCAGCCGGCTTTTACCGCTGCGCGGTAAATGACCGCCTCCGGCGGTCCATGGCACTGAGGGGTCTGAAGGTACTGAAGGTACTGAACGATCTGAAGGTACTGAACGATCTGAAGGTACTGAACGATCTGAAGGTACTGAGGGGTCTGAAGTTACTGTCTGAAGGGATGAAAGATTAGGGAGGAAACGAAGAGGGGCATGAGGCATTGACGGAACGGGAGGTACAGAAGGACCTGAAGGGACGGGAGACACTGAAGAGACGGGTGGCACTGAGGGACAGGAGACATTAAAAGGACAGGAGGCACCGAAGGGACGGGAGACACTGAGGGACCATTTTTAATTATACAGGCAATACGAAGATTGCTGAGTTTCAACTAAATCAAACGCATATAATTCGCAAAGTGGTTAAAAAGGTTGCAAACCCTATTGTAGAAGTCAAACGAAACTTCTCTTTTAGTTTCTTAATTTGCGTTTCACAAACCATGACACGGAGCAAGCTTTATTTTTCGCTGCTGTGTTTGTCGCCTCCGCACAAAGACGTTATTCTTATAAAATATTAATTTACAAAATAATAAATTGGTTAATTTTAGAAAGATTGATATTTTAAACTCCTTGTAAATAAACATGTAATAAATATTAATATTTTTTCATGCAACTCTCCAATAATAATTAGTACTTTAAATCCTGGCAACACCGTGGTTGACATTTGACTTGACGTTTGACAAATGACCGATAAATTATGTTTGCAAACTCAACATGTAGTCTAAATCTAAACTAAATGATATTACTTAAATGATCACCTATTGTGTGTTATGTGTATTTAGATTGTATAATTTTTTATGCTTAAATAAGGATATTCGCCTTTTCAGTTAATTTAGCAAGCATTCGCAGACTCTTATTTTAACTGCAGACATTAAAGCGGTACTATAGTTTGGTTATGGACATTTTATATTTAATTCACCAGAATTTGATGTATTTCAGATTAGCATTACAGTAGCGAGATGTATTCTAAGTGCAATTTTTTTAATACTATAATTTATTTTGCCAACTGTAACCACTAAAATATAAAATCATGTATGTTCTCGTCGGTGATAATTTTTTTTTCTTGTTTATGTTTACCTCCGTTTCACGATGAAACTTTATCTGTTACAGAAACATATTATATTATTATGTTATATTTTTCAACTTGCAACTGACAGTATAGCCAATCAGCGGAGACTTCTAATTGGCTGTTAAATTATTATATTAGATGTAATATATATGCTGTTAATCTTCCAAAAATTTACAAACAAATAAATATAATAATTTTAGTCTAAATTTAATACTTAAACTTTGTCGTATGTCTGTTGAATAACAAATGAGAACGTATGAGGCCGACTTAAAAATTATTTACCAGTTAAGACTAAAATCACTCTAACGCGACGTCTTACGTAGGCGATTCAAGGCGAACGCGAAGCGGCGCGAAAATAACAATTAGTCGGTAACTATTGAAGTGTCCTGCGTTACCGACCGCGAGTAGGGTACGGTGTGACATGGTACGATGCGAAGCGAACGCGATCAATTTGTTTGATATTTTCGCGCGAATTGGAAGCGGTGCCATAGTTTTTTTTGGTAAAGTATAATGTCAGAAGCACGATTCGCGTGCCCGTAGGACAGAGCCGCAGCGTCGCACCGCATCACTTTGAATTCGCATATATCCGTTCGGATCGCTTCGCATTCGCGTTCGCTTTGAATCGCCTACGTAGGATGTCGCATAACTCAACAACACATGCTACCATTACTTGACTACGCTGACGTTGCCTACGCTGAGATTCAACTGAAGATCAACTTAACAAACTCGAACGGTTACAAAATGTCTGCATTCTATACGTGTTTGGACTCAGGAAGTTCGACCACGTATCCGAGAGCAGGCAACGACTGAACTGGTTAAAGATCCGTCACCGAAGAGATTCCCGTGTTCTTTCCCTTTATATATTTTGTATTTTTAATACTTTAAAAGTCTTTAATTATTATTATTATTAGGTGATGTATGTATGTCGAGTATCGAGACGACAATGCGTATATGTCAGAATAGGAAAATGTGTTCGATTCAATATGGTTATATAGTTTTTATAGTTCGATTCAAGTTTTTTCAATTAAGTTTTTGACAAAGATATACATTGTTAAATATATTGAGAAAACTTACCACGTTAATAAGTTTTGTTGAATTTGATAGTAATATATTTTTATCAGATACCTACCTGGATATTAACAAAACACGATGAAAACAGAGTGGATGCCTTTGAAAGAAAAATCTTATGCAGAATATACCTATGTACCTATTAACGACTGTCAAACATGGCGTAAAAGATATATATCACCGAGCTTTATGATCTTTACCAGGACCTCAGCATAGTCATGAGCCATGGGGCAGCAGAACTGGAAGGTGGCAGCCAACGATAGAACAGTATGGAGAAGATTCTTGGACACAGATAGGACCCATCAAGAGTTGTGACGCTAAGAATAATGATGATGATATTTTTATGTGAATAAATTAATTGATTGTTGGCAATTATTTAATTTTATTTTCTTAAATTTATCTTCATAAATTTGAAAGTAAAATAATTTGTTAATCAAATGAAACATACAGAAATGTTTTGAAAATATAGATTTCTTCTTCCTTGCCTCTTCCCAGTTCATCTGGAGCGGCCCTTCTGGTACGACCTTTCCTTTCTTGCCCTTCGGAGATCTTTCCATCTTGCGTCATTTCTCTGGTTAGTTGCTCCTCCCTCAACTCCTTAATATTTGTCCACCAGGTGGCCTATGTACGGCCTCTATTTCTGGACTGAGTGCGTATATCCTGTGTGAGTTTAACTATATGAACCTCATTTCGTCTGGTAATGTGTCCGTACCATCGGTGTCTGGCCTTTAGTTTCTCCGGAATAGAGGCGACTCCAAAACTACCTCGGACGTATTCATTTCTAATTTGATCCTCCTTTGTAACACATCTAACTCTATCACTCATAATAATAACTCATAATTCTTTAGTTTATTCCTAAAAATTTCATTTGAAAGCAAGCATTACATACATACCATCACGCCATGTCCCTCGCGGGGTAGGCAGAGAGAACCAAACGCTACTTATTTCTATCTTGACACACATTCATCGACATTCATACATTGTCCTATACATATTCATTTGTTGTTCATGCTTCTGACATCTCCGCCTTTCAAAATAGCGTTCCCATGGATATGCCATCCCTTACTTGGGCGGCCCCGACCTCTCATTCAATTCCTGTCCGCAATGTATATTTTCTTCGTCAGGCGTTCCTAATTCATTCTGCCCATGTGTCTAAACCATCTCAATGTGTTCACTTAAATTCTATTAATGACATCTTTCTTTATCTTACATTCTTTCCTTATGTCCTCATTTCTGACCCTCTCATACATCGTCCTATTATATCTTCTAACATGACTTTTAAAATACTTAATTCTATAATGGCATGCATTTATAGAATTACCTGTTAATAATGTATAAAGAGGCTCTGGAGGATATCTATTGCAGGTATGTGTACTATTCTATTGTTACAACACATTCCTGGGTTTTCTCCCTTCCATTTCGAATCACCACAATATGTACAAATTATAGACATTCTACCAAAAGTTGATACTGGCTCAGAAATAAATTGCAACTATAGGTTAATATCTATATTGCAACTATAGGAAAAAGCAGAATTTTCCTTTTGTCTCCATGATTCATGTTTCAATGCCACATCTGTTATTTTACATACAAAAAAAATAGTGTTTGGCGATATTGTTAAGCGTTTTCAATTTGACTCCTCAGGGGCCTTATGACTTGAAGACTTAGAGGCTGTTTTATACTTTTAATGCTGCTAAGATGGCGCATTCAAGTGCAGTAATTTCTATTACTTCAACGTCTTGCATATTCATCTGATCTATTATCATTAAATTATCACGACTCCCTACCTCTATCCAATTACTTGAAGACTGAAAATCTGTATTTCTTCTTTCTTGCTGCAGAAATTGTAATACCCTATACGCCGTCATTCGTAATCTTCTGGCTTCACATCTCCTTTCTTGCTGTTCTTTAGATTCGTTTGCCCTAAGTGCAACCATTCGCAACATGTTATTTTCATGTGCCATTCCTTCTGCACTTATTAACCTACTCCTAGAAGAATGACATAACCTGTACACCGAAATACAATAATCACCAACTCATTTATGAAAATATCTTTAAACAAATACCTACGTTCTTTCCATATGTGAATGTTGATTTAAAATTTACCTAAATTCATCGAGAATTGAAATTTCAACTTACATTTTTTTGTAACTATATAGGCTAAAATTTGATTCTGAAAGAAAATAAAATATAAAGTTATTAAATATTGGAAAATAAACTAAATCAATACATATTAATTACGATAAAAATATAAAGTAGGTAACTTTCGAATATTTGACAGCTGAAAGAATGGTGGAACAACGCGAGGAAAGCAAATCTGACCCACAATGCAAAAGGGACCATTTGTTCAACGTGAATTGCTCACTCTCCCTGTGTCGGATTTTATTACTTCGTGCCATTTGAGGTCTAATTACGATAGGGACGCATATATCAGAATGTTGGTATTTTTGTCATCTTCAGGGTAAATTCACATATATCAATTTTGGCGACTCTGCGAGTAAAGCATAAAAGCATTCTTTAATTCTTATTATATAACATTTAAACTAACTTTCTTTTGAAAATAATAAAAAAAAACATATCAGCTTGTGAGGCTTTGTGTTTTTATACTGTTTCAAATGTAATATTATAAAAATGTAATATTGTAAGTTTTTTACTCTACTGTAAAATTGCCGATTTCCACATAGAAAGATTTCAAACGAATGTAAGAACAGGCAGCCTTGGGCAGACTGACATGAATATAGTCGTGCACAAACATTCGCAAATCCAGAACGACAATCTTACCAGGTCTACTTTATTTATATGCAGATGCAGATGCAGATGCAGATAACATTTGAACATGTGCGTTTTATTGTGATACACAACTGAAAGGCAGAGTCGAGGGATCTCGCCTTCTGAGACTCATTAACAAATAGCAAATAATAAAGAGATATATAGCCCAAACTTCAAAAAAATGTAATTCTGAAAATTGTGGTTTGTAAATAGTATTTGAAATATCGCAAATAGCAAACTGGAGGAGAACGGTGGAGGACAGGGACGGCTGGAGAAGGATTGTGGAGGAGGCCAGGGCCCACACAGGGCTGTAGCGCCAATGATGATGATGATGATGAAATAGTATTTGATTAACACACTACACTGTGTCGAAAATGCGCTGGGAATTGTTCTTACCAGAGGGCATTTTTCAAAGTTTGGAGTTGTATTGCTCCAAATTAATCTTACATCTTACAACTTCATCACGAAGTAAAATGTTAAAAGCAAATTCTCATATTCCGAGACGCATAAAATATTAATACGATTGTAATTCTTCTTTTTTAGGTTATATAGTAATTGCAGTTGTGCCATATTTGATCCTCGCCTTGCTCCTCCCCTGAGCCTGGCTACTGAAGGAGCATGTGACAATGAACAATGTTCCCTCTATTGGAAACTCTTCCAAGCTTTTTCTGTTTTTGGTTCAGCTCTACTAGGTAAAGAAAATTTTATTTTCTATTATTCAAAAGAAAAAAAAATAATGTTGAATGTGAGGTATTTCATTAAAAAAAGAAATGTTTCTTGATAAATATGCACAACAGAAGATTTCTAAATATGAGTATATTTTTTCTTCATTTCCTTGTGTTAGGACTAAAGGACCTAAAGGTCTTGTTGTTCACAGCTCCAGTTCCTAGGATATGGATGACCAGCTGTCTTTCCATCTCTTCTTAGAGGTCTGGATATTGGTATTTCGTCAGCTGTTATTCTGTATTAACTTCCAGAGAATATAATTGAAGTAACTAGCTATCCCACAGTTCTATTTGTAATAGGTATTGAATTAATTCATTAATCTTGTGTCCACCTACCTAATTTAGTTTTTATTTTATTTTTAGCCACTGGTTTTGTTGGAAATCTTCTGATTACTCTGAGATCTGTGATACCATCTGACAAATCAATGGCTGTCGGATTTGAGCTGTGCATGGCAGGAATCCTGGTACACATTCCGGGAAAGTTCATCTATTTTACTGTAGAAGGTGATTATAAAATACTCTAATAAATGTTCAATATTAATAATAATAGAAGAAAGACTCTTGGAGTAAAACTTTTTAAAAGTAACCACGCTAAGTTACTAGAATTTATTTATTTTTTTTATTTATATTTATATAACACTTCTTTGTACATACATAAAACTACATAGTACAAATGGCGGACTTATTGCCTGGAGGCAATTTCTTCCAGTCAACCATCTGAGATTAAAAGTACATAACATAGTTTCGGCATATACATAATAACACAACCAGTATAAGACAGCAAAACAAAAAGTGAGAAATTACACAAATTCAGAAAGGAGAGGAAAATCAGAAAGGAAAGGGAGAGGATGAGGAGCGATCAAAAGGGATGGAAAGTGAAATTGGGATATATGTTCGTTATGGAATTGAGAGGAAGAGTGAGCATATAAGACGAGATTTGAAAATTGGAAGTGATGTGGCAGTTCTAATATCAAATGCTAAATTGTTCCACAGCCGGGCAGCATGAATAGTGAAGGAAGATGAATAGTATTCTGTAACGTGAGGTGGGATGGCAAGGGTTCTTTCTTCTCTAGACCGAAGTGGGAGTCCATGAGAGGCCAGCGGTTGAAATCTTTCTTTCAGATATGTGGGGGCATTCGGATTGTTTAATACATTAAACAGGAGGCAGAGGGTGTGCTGATCTCGGCGCAGATGGATGGGAAGCCATTTGAGTTGTTTGCGAAGATGCGATATATGATCGTACTTACGGAGGTTAAATATGAATCGTATGCAGACATTTTGTAGACGATCTAGTTTGTTAAGATGTTCTTGATTGAGATCTAAGTAGCAAATGTCTGCATAGTCAAGAATAGGGAGAAGTAGAGTTTGCGCAAGTTTTATTTTAATATTGGTTGGAAGGAATTTTTGAAGTCTTTTCAGAGAGTGGATACTACGAAAAACCTTGCGGCTAACCTCATTGAATAAATGCTGGTTGAACAAAATTCCTAGATTTTTCACAGTTTTAGATAGAGGTATATCTGTGCCATTCAGTGAGGGGAGAGGCAATGTACCATTTGCCAATTTAGCACAGTGTTTGGGGCTACCTATGATAATGGCTTGGGATTTAGTCGGATTGAGGAGAATTCCATTTTCAGCTGCCCATCTGACTATATGACTGAGGTCTGAATTCATGGTTTGTGTGGCCCTTTCTATGTCGTTGACAGAGAATTCAATGTAAAGTTGGAGATCATCAGCATACATATGATAGGAGCACCGAAGGCCACTCACAATTGGATTGATGAATATAGAGAAAAGTAGAGGAGAAAGAATTCCGCCTTGAGGAACACCAGTTTCCAAGGTGATCCAGTCAGACATTTCTTCGGGCGATATTTTGCAACATTGTTTTCGACCTTTGAGATAGCTAGCGAACCAGTGAATAGCGGATGACGAGATATTAAGGGATTTCAAGCGGGCTAGTAATACGTCAAAGTCGACAGAATTGAAGGCGCTACTGAAGTCTAAGAGTGATAGTAATGTTAATTTGGACGCGTCCATAGCCTTCCTAATGTCATCGGTAACCTTAACTAAAACGGTGGTTGTACTATGACCCGCGCGAAAACCAGACTGCATCGGGTGAAGGAGTGAGTTGGATGATAAGAATGAGTTGAGTTGTTTGTGAACAATTTTTTCAATTACTTTAGAAAGAATTGGGAGGATAGAAATAGGCCGAAAGTCTTTTGTAGCAATTGGGTTAGCAACTTTTGGAAGAGGTGTTATGAATGCTTTTTTCCATAGTGAGGGAAACCTGCTGGATGTTAGGGAAAAATTGACAATATGAGTTATTGGGGAGAGAGTGAATGCAAGAATGTATTTAATCATATCGACATTTATGTCGTCACATCCATAAGATTTGCAGGATATGGATTTAATTACCGTTTCAACATCAGATTCTGATACTGTTGAGAAAATAAAATTGGAGTTGAGCGTCTGAGTTGTTTCGAGGATATTCTTAATAGTGTTTTCTTTAGTCTGGTAAGTCATTTTAATAGGTGAATTAGCAAAGTGAATGTTTAAGTCGTTTAGATCGAACGTATTACGCATATCAGACTGAGTTGTTTTAGCTTTTCCAATACCTAAGGACCCAATTTTATTCCATAAACGAGAAGGTTCGCAATCATGTAGAATATTATGAATGTGTTTTCTTTTGGCATTTCTACAAATTTGGTTACATCGATTACGAAGCTGTCGGTAATGTTCAAATGTGTTTTCATTCGGCCGTTTCTTATAACGACTGAACGCTTTGTCTCTTCTTGCCATGAAATTTAGGATTTCAGTAGAAAGCCAAGGGGCAGGACGATGTTTGATTCTCATCACAGTTACAGGCGCGTGTTGGTCAAAAAGTTTGATCAGAAGGTCATTAAACATGTCCACTTTAGCGTCAATGTTTTCTAAGTTATATATGAGGGTCCAGTCGGTATTGTTTGCGTCAGACTGAAGTTTATTGACGTCAATCCTGTTAAAGTTCCTTCGTTTTAGAATTTTTTTTTTAATCTTTGGGGCCAGGATAGCGGAACTAACGTATATTAGGTCATGATGAGAAAAACCAGCTGCAGTCAACTGTCCGTGATTTTTTACTGGAATGGCTTCGGATGTTATAATAAGATCTAATAGTGATGAGGATGACTGAGTATAGAAAGTGGGATCTAGGGCTAAGGTTTTAAGGTTGACCGATTTGAGGATGTTCAGGAGTTTCTGGGCCCTGGTGTCATTTTTAAGGATGCACGTGTTAAGATCACCCATAATGATAGAATGAGTATATTGAGTGCAAAGGTTTTCAAGCACACCTTCTAGTTCAGAGAAGTAGTTTATGGTCGGAGGACAGTAAACTACCCCAAGTAAAACTTTTACACATTTTAAGTCGATTTCAAGAAATATGAATTCTGGTCGGCTATTATAAGGCTGTGGAGATTGGTGTATTAATTTATAATTAAGGTCTGACCGTAAGTATATAGCCACACCTCCAGCCCCCTTTCCGATTCTGTCGTTACGAACCAAGTGATAACCCTTAAGGGGATAGAGAGTAGAGGGGAGAGAGGGTTTTAGCCATTTATGATGATCCAAACTGACAAACTCGGCATATGGTTTGAGTTTTGGGTGACATTTTGATTGGTTATTTTATCTCGTTTTCTATATTTTCATATATTACACAATTTGAGAAATGAATTTAGTGGTTTCGCGGATGTAAAAAATATTATTGTAATTGCATATATTTATTAAATCAATAAAGATATATTTCTTTATGTACATAGCTATTATTGGTAATTTTTTGTTGTCAAAGTGCCTTTGATGAAAAAACACCATTTTTTATTGTTGATATCATAAAATGATGTTTGAAATTTATTTGATGTTTAAGGAATGACGTGCCAATATATAAGCAAGGACGGACTCAGCTGCAGTCTTCAAAATTCCAAATTTGGTGACATATTGAGCATTTTGACTGGGTGCCTCCTCTTGTTGTCTGCTCTTATGGACTGTCTTGTTATGTACTTCACCAAAAGCCTTAAAATATTCGAACCGGAGGATTCGAGGGAACGAGGGATGCAAATGCTTTCGTCGCCGTACTTCTACGAACCCTCAACATTGAATCCTTCTAGGTATGATAACCGGCCAGATCAGAGGCAAACTTCGAACCAACCACACGTCTATCGACCCACATCAGTGGATTTATCACAAGCAGATCCAATTTCGAGTTTATCGTCTCTTGACCAGTCGATGTCGATTACGTTTTCCTCTGATCACCAGAGAATACCAGAGCAGAGTAGACCGCCTCGTCCCGGAAGAAAGCCAACTAGCAGCGAAGAACAACCATTAAATACAGACGAAGACGATGACATTGTCATGACCAGGAGACCGATGACTCCGAGAAGACAAGATGGAACACCGTTGGGCAACCAAAGAGCACAAAATGACCTAATTCAAGAGCTGAAGAGAAAATCAACCAGAGTTTGAATTTTTAAGATTTTGCTACGGCAAAAATAGACATTTTTAATGATTTAAACAAATCATGACCTGAATATAGCATTAATTAAAATATTGATTTAAAAGCCAGATCTATTATATTTTTTAAACGTATTTCTGGTTTTTAGATATATATTTTTCACATTATTTTCAAGTTGGAATAGTTTTAAGAGTAATGTAGGAATTCCTATTGTATTCAAGCAGATTTTCCAGATATAATTTAAAATCAGTTTTGTATTCTTGGACCTTATATGGTACCTACGTATGAATTGAAAAAATACGTAGAGAGATTATTTTGACTAAGTATTTCAAGATGTTTTAAAAGAAATACTTGTTTTCTGTAGAAGGAAACTTATTTATATTCAAAATTATGCCTTAAGTTTCAAATTTTATTTATAATTTAGAATTTTATTCTTTAATTTTTGTGTTTTCTTGAATAAAATCCAAACAGGTGGCGTTTGCAATAAAAATATGGAACAATTTTTATTAATCATAATTATAATTATTAGTTATTAAAGCTGCCATAAACCTCCTTGACTGTAATGTTTGGGTTAAGTTTTTCTTCTTCTTCTTCTGACTGGGCCATTATTTTATTCAGTACTTCTGGTTCCTCTCCAAACATACTGATGTCTTTTATTCTGCACCAGATAAGGACGTCACAAATAAGACCTAGGAATAGGACGAATGCCGCGGAATAGTTGAGCCTCGTTCTCATCAACTCTGCATTGTATAACCAGCAGTTTCCACTGCTTTCGGTGCAAGTTTTGCCCCAAATGACACAAGCAGAATCTGAAATGAAATCTCATAAAAAAATCTGGATACAACGAAGAATTTGTTCAACAAGATCTTCTTTGTCAATTTCTCAGATGTGGTGACACAAATTATTTAAATTATTACGTATATCCCGTCATCAAATCTTTCGGCGACACCAAGGATTTCCACTGGAATCCCCGCATCTCTGGTAAGTAACAAGCCCGACATACTCATATTACGAAACCTTCAACCAATCAGAAGCTAGATGACATCAGTTCCAGCAGTCCCAAACGCATTCAAACACGGAACCCAACTACCCAACATTCCTGTCCGGCTGGTCCGGCCGTCAGACACAGGCAGTCGCACGTACCCGCCGCACACATTGCGGTCACGCATCATCTCATCCAGCCCATTATTATAATTATTAATTTGCGAGCTAATCACCAACCTTCACGCCTCATATCTCCATACAGATAATCTTTGTTTGATTGACTTTTCTATAACAAACATATTTTGAATTGTGCGTAATTGACTTCAATTCTGTGTAGAATTGGTGAAAATAAACGATATAAATAAATATATGACTTAATAAATAAATTTGACTATAAAACTTAAAGTTTGAGATTAAGTTTAATTCGGTTTTGTTGAATTTTCAACTTTTGAATGAATTGGTAGTGCTCAAAATACAAATAAAACCGTATCTTTGAATTTTCAGGGTTCAACGGCTTTCAAAGATATCAAATTGAATTCAGAAAAAGATTGGAATATTGGATTACTTAATATTTACTTACCCATAACGTATCCAAAAAATATAGGAGATGGAATAAAGGCAAAAATACTGAGAGCACTCATTTGAATTCCAAGCGACACTGCTTTATCTCTTTCTTCAACACATCTAAAACAAATAAAGTTAAATATCTATAGGCCATACAATAGTCTACATTCATGGTTTAGTAATACATGAGAGGCGGATTCGATTCTCGGTGGAAACATATTTTTTCTTGGTTTTCAGTCTAAACTCGTGTGATATTCTACATCAGAGTGAGATAACTTATCAGTGGATGGGTGCTTATAAAATATTTTAAAATTTTTTAGTCATCTAATAAAAAATAATAGCCAAAAACAATTGCACTCCCTTCCTGCGAGTGGTTAGATGATTGCAAAATGGTAATTTCTTTGAATAATTTGGTATTTCCAGCATAGAGAAGTATACTTATCTAAAAAGACAATTTAAAATGAATCAAGATGGTTTATCCTTTATTTCATGCTATACTTTAATAACCTAGTGATAGTTGTAATAAATTAAAAATGATAAACATGTAGAGTGGAAAGGCCTAATATGTAAGGCCAAGTAAGTAAAATCAAAAGAAAGATTATTTTACCTAACGCTTAGTAAGAAAGTTGTCACTCTTCCCATTGCTCCAGTTAGTTTAAGAATAGAAACGATGACCAGGAACATGTAAAAGTAATATTGGCAGTCAACTTGGCATGTGCCCGAAATTGCTGATCCACCCATCGCTAGACTAGACTCGGTCCAACTCAATGGACTTGTCGTTTCATAATTATTGTCATCGAAATATTCATAAGGAATGCACGAACAGTTGGTGTAAATCTGAAAATGAAAATTCTTTAAAAAAGTCTATTAGATCGCCTTCTTCTTCGCTCTCGGCTTTGTCCTATTCATTTGGAGTTGGCTCATCTATGTAATTCTATTACGACAATTTTTGATGTTTGACAGCCAAGTAGCTCGTGGCTGGTGGACTATCTGGTCTTTTGAATTTAGTCTAGATGGGAAAAATTTTCTTTATCGTGTTGTCCGTCAGTCGTCTCAAAATGTGGGCATAGCATATGAGCCTCTTTTTGACTATATTTGGCTCCGACTAAGGCAGTCTAAAGGGAGTATTGTAAAAACATATAAAAATAATGCAGAAGACATAAAGAGTGATAACTCGTCAAGGAACTGGAGAAAACAAGAAGATTGAAATGATAGGTACATGGTTTCCATGTGAAATCAAATGGAGAAAACGTGAATACAAACCATTTTGTTATTATCAGTGTTTTGTTGCTGAGTACATCCAGCGTGACATGCTGATATGAAAGTCTCTTTCGTACTTATAGAGCAAACTGGAGAAAATTTAACAAAGTCACATTTGCAATTAGCATTGCAGCTTAAGGAGTTTGATATGTTCCTGAAATAAAGATATCAACAAACGATTTCAATTAAACAGGCTTAAAAAAACTTCATAAATTTTCAGTCGGTTTCATCAACCTTAAAAAAGAAACGTTAAAATGTTTTTTTTTTGCCAACAAAATAAAAAAAACGTTCTAAGCGTTAAAGGTTTTATTAAAAGTTAAAGTCTAGGTTTGAAGTGCGTTTAATCTGCATCCTATATAATATAAAGATATAATAATCATGCCTGGTGAATCATCTGATGAGGATATTTCTAATTTGTTTCTACAGGATCTAAATTTTGGATTTTTGTTTCGTTTAAGGGTCCAATCTAAATACATGTCCATGAGTTTGACAAAACTTTGATAATCATCATCATCATCATCATCTGTGGCTTTACAACCCAGGCCGGGTCTTAGCCTCTTGCAGAGCCCGTTTCCTTGACTGTCGGTCTTGTCATGCATTATGCCAGTTATGGATGCCGATGTTATTTGCATCCTTCACTATTCCGTCCAGCCATCGAAGCTTTGTCCTTCCATTTCTTCTTTTCGCCCCGGTACACCGTGCATAATAATTCTGATAAACAACCCTTAAATCAAAGCTGCATTCGTAGTGGGAAAAGAGAAATCATACAGATTGATATTGGGCAAGAAGACATTTAAAGCAAAAGATCAAAACAAAATTACTTACATAGAATTAGTATAAGTTGTTATTTGTTCATCCACAGCAGAGCAACCCATCATCGAATAACCTATAACTCCTAGTACAGACATTAAGGCGATAAAAACATTCCAAAAAGCCATATATCTTGCTCTTGGTTTAAACTTTTGCACTATTATTCCAGAAACCAATATACCTATTGCAGAGAAGATCAAACCGACAACACCAGTAACCAAACTAGATGCAGAAGCAGACTGTCTGTATTGAGTTTCGATATATTTGGGAAGAAACAGCCAGTATGGATTGTAGCCAAATACGTACAATAAAATAGAAAGTTGGTTGTAAATATAAATTTCGTTCGTCATTAGTCTTTTGACTGTCGCCATCATATCTGTAAAAAATCCAGTTTTAGATTTTTTTGAATTATGTATAATTTTGAAATCCATTATTTAATTTCTAGTGCCTTGCATTCTAACTTATTTTCATCATCTGTCTTTTGAGTAAAAATGTTTGCATTGTCTGACTTAAAAAAAATAACTAGAATTTTTAATACCTTAACGAAGCTTCATTATAATTATTATACCAGTTACGTACGTCAGCACCGTATAAGGAAAATTCAAATCATTCAAGTTCAAATATTTACCTTTCAACGAAGGTTTTACAATATCTTCTTTTGGTTCTTTGCTCTTTTGTCTGATCAGCTCTCTTCTAGCTACCGCTCTGGGTAGATCTTTTGGTAAAAATGTAAGAAGTGTTGATATTACAACGAGAATACTTCCCATGATCAGCCATCCTAACCACCAAGCACCTAGCCATCGTGGGTCTGTATTGTCTATCGTCGGAGTCAACGATGGAGCTATGTACATTCTCAGGAATACGGATACAAGAGAATATCCGACAGTAGGTCCCAGGGTTCTGATAAAATATGTGAAACCTGAATAAAATTCAAACGAAAACAAATTGAATTTCAGAAAATAATAACAACATGAAATAATGGCTTAACATTGCTCTGTCTAGGGTGTCATTGAAGCCTTTCGTGTCCTACCTGATCACCTTATCCCACCTGTATTTGGGTCTGCCTCTGGACCTCGAACCACGGGTATTAAGTGTTTTCACCCTGTAGTCTATATGTTTTGAAAGTCTCTCATTTACATGCCTGAATTATTCAAAGTTTTGGATTTGAACATTATATTCTTTATATTTTCAGTGACGATTGAATTCGATTTCAGTGACGATTGATTTGAATTCGAAAGTACAATAAACATACATTTCAGAAGGTAGTGAAAATTCAATTGAATTAATTCACGAAGAAGTTCTATTTTGCTATTTGATAATGAGCAATGAAACCAATATTCTGATCACTAGATATTTAAGATGCTATATTTTAAAGACATGCCCAGGTGAATGACCAGATTGCAAATAAATTGACGATATTTCGTCGTATTATTCTCTTTATTGGAGTTTATCACCCAATACCGGTTTATAGAAAATATAGTTTTAAGGTATTTTCAGCTGTATACCAGTAAAGAAACTTATTTTTTCTATATACTTCGTCGATGTTCATCTAATCTAATATTTCTTTTCCATCTTAGTCAATCGGTGCCAATCATGAATAAAGCGAAAACTTACTGATAATGAGTGGTGATTTAGTTTTCTCAATATTATCATCCATGTAAGTGTATCCGAGACTATAGTATAGAGTTCCACCGATTCCAGAGATGAGCTGCGCGATGAACCAGACAACCAAAGGGACAATGCTGCCTTCTGACAACTCACAAGCATCGTTTCCTGAAAAATTAATTAGAGTCAAAAAGTAATACGAACACTGAAAACTTCATAGAAGAATAAATATCACTATAATACACGAAAATGACAGTAATTGCACTTTTTGTCAGTTTGCTGATGGCTACAAATTGACAAAATTGGTTAAAAGTTTTGTTGTTATTTCCTTTAGTACTCATAAACCTTCAACCTACAGACCGCGTCAAAGATGAGGAAGAAGTTAATCGTGATTTTAGGCCTAGATTACTAGCCCTATCGTGATTACTAGCTCAGCGCGCTAACCACTCTGCCATCGACCCATCTAATTATTGAGGATATAGGCTTAATCCAGTCATTATCAGAAATAAAGAGAAGATATGTATCTAGAAGAAGCAATGACCAGTGAATGTTTCGGTACCCCAAGAGTTATGGTAAATCCAATTTTTCCAAGAAATATGAAACCTTTAAACTTCCATACCGGCAAAGTATCGTATTTAGGCATATTTCAGTTTTACACTCAATGTCCGATATAAAGTCAGAATTTGACACTGGATGAAGGGAAACTAATGGCCAATAAAAAAACTACCGTATTATATCAAAGAAAACTATAGGAGTAGCTGAAATACGTGTTTAAAAGGATGTAGTTTTTTTTTCAAAGGTCACATAAGTTTCGTATTTTATTTCGTATTTTATTATAATGGATAGTGATAATACGAAAAATAATTGATTTATTAGGATTGAAAGTTTTTTCAATATTTCATTTATCTTTCACATGACAAATTATGACAATAAACTTATTTTATAATATTTAATACACGTTGTAAATTTTCCATATAAGCCGCTGCCATTCCGATGTTAAATACAACTTCTTATGTATGTTACTTTACTTAAACTTTACATTTTAAACATTTTGTTATCATTGGTAAATGTAAATAAAAGATGAGTTACTATTATTTGTTATTATAAATTAGTTTTATCTTGAGTAGAACAAGGTCTAGTGTGAATTATACGAATGTTTACACTTCTAGATTTTTGCAAAACATACTTAATATGATATATGTTTAATCGCACATAGTTTTAAGCAAATAGTTGTTGTCGTTAATAAAACAATTTGTTTTAAGTTACACGGTTTCATCTGACAATTTTTGAGAATTTGTCGTTGGAGTTGCTTTAATTGACTAAAACAAATTCTTACTAATTTGCTATGGAGTTCCATTAATAACTATCCACTGAGAATTTACACAAATAACAAATCATTATTTTAAAAATTCCCCAATATCAGATTGTATTAGATGCAATTTTCCCGATGTGCTCAACTGTAAGATGGTCAGTTTAAATGAGAATATATCGTGTGGATGAATTTATGTTAATTTACCCCGAAACCGGCCTCCTATTCAATGGAATTATAGTTACTCAAAAAGATATTACCTTCAGCATTGCAAAGGTTGTTGCTGTTTGTGGTAAAGTTTGTAGTGGCGTTGAATTGATAGTCATCTCCGTATTCCAAGGTTAACTGAAGTGCATCTTCTCCTGGCCCATATAGAAGGTGAGGAAGAGCACAAAGAAAACAGAAAACGGCCATACTGAAGGAGCCCAGAGCAATCCACCGAGGTCTGTGACCTTTTCCAGCATAGTAACTCAAGAACACGGAACAAACCAGTTGGGTAATGTCGTTTCCAACCAAAATGATACCTGTAAAATATATTTTTATGACATTAGTGTCTCTCTACATATTTATTTATGAGATTAGTAAGTACCTGTCTACTTATTTATTTATACCTACTCTTTTATTTAAGTACCTATTGATTTTAAAATATTTTTCGCCTTCTTCTTATTTCTTGATCTCATGATTAAGGATTACAGTTACATTTAATTACTCGACGATTTTCAGCCGAATGAATAAAGACATCAATTCTCTTTCTGACCATGTTTCTACACCATAAAGAAATATTTGTTAATTCATTTTGTAAATAATTTCAGGAATTAATTAATAATAATTCACACCGTGTGGTTTAATGATACAAGATCATTGCAAAGACACTGTTTAACTCACAATATATGTGAGAAAAGTTTTCAAAAATGCTTGAGACCATTTGATTTGTTGTAAGTTAATGTTGTATGACAATGCGATGTCAGTCGCTGCTTATTGGAGTGGTAGAGCTTAGCCGGACACGAAAAAGAAAGAAGTTAATGGTTTTTTTGTATTTGTGATAAACTTAGTAAGTCGCTTGTGATTGAATCAATATAAATCTAGAAAAAATAAATCGAATACCCATAGTTTTGCTTTGAACTTTGTAGCGTTTCTCCATCGTGGAAATCGTACCACTGAAGTAAGCGTAGGTCGCTGCGTTCATCAGTCCCGAAATTCCATAGATCAGAACGAACACATGCTTGTTGGCAAACTTCTGCATCCAGGGTCCCTTGAACAACCAGTACCCGCATGTTGTGTCTTCTGTTATCGGCATCTCCTCACAAAACTCGTTCAGCTCCTCTTTGAACGTCTTTGCATTTTTTTTCACATTTGGTTCATCACCATTTTTCACTTCGTCGTATTTAAGTTTTGAATCACTCACAGTCATCGTTTTATTTAACAAATTATGAAATAAAAACTAAATCTCAAAAATAAATTCATTTATATTTCTTGTGACATTAAAAATTACTTTCACGATGCAAATTTAACTTATAAAACAACCGTTTTTAGCAATGTGTTCAGGTAAAGATGATTTGATAATATTCACTATATCTTGCAGGCTCGAATGGAAGTATATTTGATAAGTGAGATAACTAAGATAAACAAGTCTTTTTCAGATGAAATTGGACACTTTGTTGTGTGTAACTATTTAAATACAAAGATAAAAAATTCTCTACCTACATATGCTATTTACGAAGAACCCAAAAACATCTAAATGCATCATATGCAGGTGACCAATAAACGATATTTTTGAAAGTTTTAACTCTTTTGTCACAAAATGCAAAATTTCATATCAGGACTCTTAACTCATTCAATATTTATTCATAGAAAATATTGAGTTTTGAAAGACGGTATAAAAAAAGAAATCTCCAAGTGTGAATTGATAGATATTAATAGATTTTTAAAAAGCTCTATAAGATAATATTTAAGACGTTGCTTTATCAAATCCCAATTAAAAAATTCTTTATAGCGCACTTTACGCGAACGAGGTTTTTCAACGCGGTGGGAAAAATAGAACATGATCTATTTTTCAACGCGATCTAAAATTGAACATGATCTATTTTTATCGTTTGTTCGTAAAACAGAAATCTGTAAAATTATTCGTTGCCGACGAGTCAACGTGGCTGCCGTTTGCGTTGTGTTGACTTAGATGGGATAGCCTAGTCTTCACACCATTTTTTTAAACTTAACCTACAATAGTTTCGTAAAAATAGGTTGATTAGGTTTGTTTGTAGTTATAATTGCGACTAAAATATTAAAAAAATAACTAAATTGGTATTTTTTCCAAACTTTTATAGGTTATGATTAAAAAAATGGTATGAAGACTAGGCTATCCACTTCAATGAGCCCATTTTCTGTCTATGTCTATGTCAGTGTTTATAGTTCATTGGTTGACTTTGACGTTTGCAGTATCTTTAGTTTGTTTGGCATCCTTCGACCAGAGAGCAGAATCTGAGGATTCTAAAAAAAATCAAGTCGTGTCCAATTCAAGTAAAATGCCGGGTAGTCAAAATGCAAAGTCAAACGAAGAAAACGAGAGAAAGATTAAACAATGTTTAACGAAACGCGGAACAAGCTAAAAATGAAATGTTGCTATTTTTAACATAAATAGCATATATCGCAAATAAAGGAGAAAACAATACTAGTACGTGTATAAAGCGATGTTTTGAGTAACCTGTATTTTGGATGTTGTTTTTATTTATTTTCGTTGAATACTGGACCTCCTTGAAAACCTCGTTCTTGTAAAGTGCGCTTAGAACCTACCTTTATAATGGAGAATAAAACGGCAGTTAAGTAGGATCTAAGTGTAGATTTTAATTGGATTAAGAATCTAGTTTCGAGGGTATGGCGGCTGAACTGTGTATGAAATTGTAGATCTCTATAAATAAACATACATCAAGCCTCTTTATGATATAATCATAAAACCATCTTAAACTTATAAAAATTCTTATGAGGGCATATAACCCCAAACACCCCGATTCAAAATCGATTTTCTCAAATATGTTAAACAGTGTGTATCACCAAAAAATAACTTATATAAATTTGTTTGTTTGTCTGTCTGTCTGTCTGTTTGCCTGCCTGCCTGCCTGCCTGCCTGCCTGCCTGCCTGCCTGCCTGCCTGCCTGCCTGCCTGCCTGTCTGTCTGTCTGTCTGTCTGTCTGTCTGTCTGTCTGTCTGTCTGTCTGTCTGTCTGTCTGTCTGTCTGTCTGTCTGTCTGTCTGTCTGTCTGTCTGTCTTTCGTTCGTTCGTTTTGTCGTTCGTTCGTTCGTTCGTTCGTTTGTTCGTTTGTTTGTTTTGTTTATTAATTAATTAATTAATTAATCAATCAATTAATTAATTAATTAATTAATTAATTGATTAATTAATTAATTGATTTATTTACATAATATAAACAAATATAATGCGAACTGGCGGGCTTATTGCCACTAGGCAGTTTCTTTCAACCAACCAGATTGTAGAGTGAAAAATGAAAGCTGAAGAAGAACAAAGAAAATATACATCATAGCAAATATACGGGTGTCTCCTGCTGTTACAGTGACCTCAAGAAATGGGGTTACAGAGAGGAAGACATCTGCGAGTGTGGCGCTAGACAGGACAACGTGCACCTACTGTCATGTCCCATGATAGGAGCGACATGCACACACCAAGACACAGTACATATATAGCAAACACTAGTGGAATCCGAGTGGCCGAATATTGGGGGCTACGAATATGATGGTGTTCCGGACACGGAAAGTAAGTAAGTATAGCAAAAAAGAAGGATTGGGAAAGAACAAGAAGAGGAAATCGAGATAAGGTGTTTATGGATAAATATTCCTTCTTTACTAAATATTACGAAGCAAAGGAAAGGAAGGAAAAGGAGAGAGATTAGGTATTTTAGGAGAGATATCCCTGCTTTAGTCTTCTCTTGAAAATGGAAAGCGAGTTTGACGAAGTTATATCAGGACTCAATTTATTTCAGAGTCTTGCTGAACGTAATTTAATGGAAGAGCTGAAAAATTCAGTATTTTGAATTGAGATAGTTAATGTAGTACATTCATCAGATCAAAGCGATAGGCCGTGATTCGATAAATAGGAGAATTTGGTTTTAAGGTACTGCGGTGAATTAGTATTAAAGAGCGTATTGTATAGAAGTGACAAAATATGTAACTATATTTCGCCGTTGTCGTATCTTAGGCCAATGGTAAGAGGAAATGTGATCGAATTATTTTAGTCAAATACATTTAAACATTTTGGAGGCGCTCGAGTTTGTTGAGATGCTCTTCGTTCGGATCCAAATAACAAACATCAGCATAGTTATGTAAGGGAAGGAGAAGCGATTGTGCTAGGGTTATTTTGCAATGCAAAGGAAGAACACTTTTGAGTCTGTTATGATTATGCCTTATTGATGATCACTTTATGCGGTTGCGTAACGAATTATGCCTTCTTATTCAATCATCAATAAGGCACAATTGGTGAACGTATACCAGCCGATGACAGATCGTAAGCCCTGTTGGTGCCTCGAGTACCTGGTTCTTCTATAATATCCCAACTTCGTCTCTATTGAAATGTTAAAAAGTTTGTCAATAAAAATAGTCTTATGTATTTGTCTCAAGGAAAAAATATCGATTTTTGGTACTCGTACAATTTAAATGAACTTTTCAACAAAAAGTCGAATGAAATTTACAAGGCTAGCTCTCTATGAATGGTAGTAGTTTTTAAGATAACTTGTGGAAAAAAAGTAATGTGAAATTATTGTTCCAAGAGCCCTTGAAAAGATAGTGAAAAATTAGGGTTTGCAAAAATTTTTAAGGATTTTTTTTTTAAAAGTTATCGGGTACTGACTCACAACGATATTTTTTCCATAAGCATCACTATTGAACTATTCCCAGAAAAAAATCATGATCATAGACCTAATAGTTTAGCTACAGTAGTTTAGTCTGAAATCTGAGATCTGAAGGCTGCAAAAGAAATTTCTCAGATATCTTGACTTTCGTGCGCACAGAGACCACATTAGCTACTCTGATTCCTTAAAGCATTACAAAATTACATCACTCGAGAGCCGCAGAACTATAGCAGATGTTATATTTTTATTCAAAATTGCAAACTCAACGGTTGACTGCCCTGATCTGCTAGAACGCTTGACTCTGAGAGTGCCAACAAGACCGACTAGACTGACTGACCTACTTTACCTCCCCACTTGTAACACTAATGCCAGACAGAATTCTTTCATATACCGCACTTCCCATTTTTATAACTCCAACATTAGTGATGCAGACCTTTTTAACTCCCCATTGATTATGGTAAAGAATAGATTATTAAGTACTCTAATATAATCCTAGATACTCATGCTGATAAGTTGGGTTCATCACATAATGGTTCACACACATCCTCATACACTCCCACACACACCCACACATACACATACTCACACACACACACACACACTCCCCACTCACATGTCACATATCTGATTATTTACTGTTTTCTTTTTTTCTCCTACACTACATAAATATATAAATGGTAATAATGTATACATGTAAGTGATGCTGGGCATGCTAATTTTTTTTCATATTTGTATCACCTGTATATTTTGTCCAGTTATTGTTTGTATACTTTGTATAAAATAAAATAAAATAAAAATAAAATAAAATAGTTTTTCAAAATTAGTCATCATGCCTTTTGAAATAATGTATAAACCCTTTTTGACGCACGGGATAGTTGACCACATACTATATGTTATATGTTAGTAAGGGGCATAGATTTTCATATAATATAATAGATGGAGTACTCTGTGCAATATGTGCGTCATGGTATATCGCGCGTTTGATGTTTTGGTTGGCAATATATTGTAACTTTCTGGATGAAAAAAGTGTTTTTTTTTTGACAAATAAATCCAAAAACAATTCACATTAGTCGTTATTTTCTGTAGAAAAACGATGTGGTTTGTCAATCTTGTTGTCAAAGGTCCCGCGGACAAAAGCCTCACTTCGATTCATACAAAATTTGCTTCCTGCGACATCTTGTAGGTATATTATATGAAAATCTATGGTAAGGGGTTAACTAACTTCATAGTGCATTAGGCGGTTTTGATACATATATCATGTATTCAGTCATTGGATATATTATATACCCCCTTGAAAGAATAGTTATATGAAAATGGCACTGCCTGGTTTCAACAACTTAACTTAATAATAAACAATGTCATTTAAAAAAGCGAGTCATTGTGGTTTATTTATTTATATTTAATTTATGCAATGAATAAGATTTACTTTACTTATCATCCATGAAATGACATGCCTTATCTTTTAAATATATCGTGATATTTAATATTTCTGTACAAACTTAAAAAAAAACTGAAAATAAATTTTTCTTTGAATTGCATATTTACACATTTTTTTAGTGTCTGAACAATCATTTGGTGCGTTTCTACCGGTCTGTTATCATTGGTTTACTTTCATTGTCTTCTTTTACGTCATCATTGTTTTGGCTTTGATTTGATTTTGATTTCTGGTTGTCCGCCATTTCCATCACGTCGTCGAACATGTTGAGCTCCTTGATGTTCCACCAGATGAGCAGGTCGAAGAATGTGCCGAGGAAGAGGAACACAGCTGCCGTGTAGTTTAACCTCTCCCTGAGAAGTGCGGCATTGTAGAGCCAACAGTTGCCAGTTTTAGTACACGTCTTTCCCCAAACCAAGCAGGTGGAGTCTGAAAGGATTAATAAAAATCAAATGGTTTGTGTTTTTCCAGAGTTGTAATGGACAATCAGTAAAATTGGTTAAATTTTGTCTTTGAAATCATTTGCAAAATTTAAAGAACATCTATAAGCATTTTACAGACTATGATAAGACATGTTTATATACCATAAAACTAGCTATTTTGAAAGGAAAATGTACTTGGGAAAATACGTAGGTAGCTAGTTACAAACATAAAAATCATTTTTACGTATTATAATGGTTCTATGAAAATGCGTACGTTTATATTCGTATATATTTTTTTGTAATTCTAAAGTTTTTGTCTTCATAGATTGGAAATCCATTTTAAAATTGACAAATAAAATAGGACACAGGATAGTACTTTTCAACATATTAAGGTATTTGAAACTAAATTAAAGAATACTAATCCAATATTTAAATATTAACAATGTTACCAAATGTGTGGGCGGAGTTAAAGTGAGTTGTCAAATATGTATGTGTGTGAGTCTATGATCCGAATGCACATTCTTAGGTAACTAAATACTAACTCCTAACCTCACTGGAGTACTTAGTATTCTTAAGTTCGTAATTGCGTTGCAGAGACATCACTAACTAAATACTACGCCAAATTTAAAGTCGATGGCGTAGAATTTTACATGACTGTGTACGAAGAAAACAGATAGTTTTCTATGAGTTTCTACTGACGTTTTATATGTTTTTTGTCATAACAACACAAACACATGTAACCAGGTTTACACTGACAGCTAGATTTCACGATTTTTCTCAAATTCTAGCGAATTTTTGGCATCTCGTATAGATCGCTGAATACTCTGTTTGGTATTTGAGTTGTCAAAATTACTAAATACCTACATATTTGACGAGGTTGCTAAAATCATCATCCATCGAAAACATCTCGTATTCTATTACTAAACCACTCGTAAGGTTCCTCGCGATCAACCTTACTTTTTAACAGTTTGCAAATGTTAGTTTACGGCAATGCGCATGCGCTAAGTATTTAGATATGTCTCTGCAATGCAATTTTTATACAAAATCTTCGTAGCATCCTCCAGTTAGGAAGCCACGTGGTCTCCTATGTTAAGTGAGCGACTGTGCAATGAAAACATGGCTAGTATTTAGAATTTAGTACTTAGGTCAGACTCTGCATTCGGATCTATGTTACGTCACTACTCGCTTTAGCGTTTTTAATTTATTAAAATGTCAAACAAACTTATTCATAATTCTTACCCATAATGTATCCAAAAAATATTGGCGCTGGTATAAGTGCAAATAAACTTATGGCACTCATTCCAATGCCCAACGACACAGTTTTATCTCTTTCCTCCACACATCTGAAATTTTTTAACAAAGCTGAATATTGGTAATAATAAACTACATATGACATAATTTTATTGTTATATACATTAGGCAGTTTTGAAAATCTTTTTGAATGTAACAGGGCCTAAAATGGGTTTTATATGGTTTTGGCCAAGTTATCTATTAAACCCATTTCAACTCATTCAGAAGGGTTAGAGACAGAATAGCAACTGCCTTCTCCTCTGACAATCTGTAAGGGTAAAATATTGTTTTAAATTTAATAATTGGTAGTGTTGGATTTAGGTTGGAATTGGGTATATAAAAGTATATTTAAAATATTTCTGGGACAAAATTATGAGTATTCGCAATCACATTATAAAAGATAATTCATTGTTGTTGTCATTATTTGGGGAGTGACGTATGTTTATTCAAAGTTAGTTCATAAAATTGTTCTTTAAATCATCCTTAAAGTCTATCAAACGAGTGGCTAGAGGGAGATGGATGCGGTCAGCCCAAGATAGGGAGCTGTAGAGGTCTGACGGGAATTTTTATTTATTTATTTTTTACTTCTCGGGCAACTAACAGGTACTATGTCAAATATTATTTTAACATGCACCCAATAACAAGTTGCCACATTCTGGAGACTTACGATATTAATCGTCTCACAGATTCAGACTGAAAACACAATTAAAAACTGTGTCTCCACCGGGAATCGAACCCGGGACCCTTGGATCAGATACCTAACCAACTGAGCCACGAAGGCCGACAATGTCCATTAATGGACAAAAAAGGGCTGAAAACAAGAAAAAAGTCTACGATATCTGAGTAAAAAATATGTAAAAATTACCTCACTGTTACTAAGAAATTGGTTACTCTTCCCATGGCCCCAAATAGTTTCAAAATACAAACAATGGCTAAGAATAGATAAAACTGTTGTTGACAATCCACATCACATGGTCCAGAAGTTGCCGATCCCCCGAAAAAAAATCCCCTTGAAAGAGTTTCCGTGGTGTGATCAGAAGTACTGAAATTGGAAGAGGACTCTCCAATACACAGACAATTGGTATAGATCTGCAAAATGAAAGAAAATTTAGTATTATATATAAGAAACCATTGACTTGATTGCGAATAAAAAAAATGTGGTAGGTAGGAATAAGCAGCACAGCGGAAATAAACCTAAACAATTTGCAGTATAAATTAAAATGGGACCAGAAGCAGTGAACTAACTGCTCTGCAATCAGCCATTCAAATTCCTGGTTGAAGAAATCTAGTTATATTAAAAACTCACCAATTTTCCATTTTCTCCAGTATGCTGATGAGTGCATCCGGCATGGCATGCAGATATGTATGTTTCTTTTGATTCCGTTGAACACACAGGTGAAAATTTCACATAGTCACATTTGCAGTCTGCATTACAGCTCATGTTTGTGTTGACACTGGAACAATAAGTATACTCAGTTAATTTTTGTTCACTTGAACCCCTAGTGTTTCATTCAAAATTATGTATGAGAGAGTTGACATTACTAGTTTGTCGGCTTACGTGGCTCAGTGAGTTGGATATCTATCTCTGATCCCTGAACTAATTTTCCGTGTTCGATTACCGTTTCAGTTTATAATCAGGATTTGTGATATGATTAACTATTTACTTAACCATAGGTACTTGTTATAAGTTGCGTATTAAACTTATCTTTAATTTTGATTTTTATCTGCTAAGTATTAATTTCTCAAATGAAGCTCTAATTTTTGCATGATTTCTTTATGCTTGACTTAGGTTTTGCCATTTGGATGAAATAACAATTTATAACAAATCTTTATCATTTAAGTCAAAATAATTATATGAACTTACTTTCCGTTGGAAAACATTGGCATGTGTTCATCCACAGCCGAGCATCCCAACATGGAGTATCCAAGAATGCCAATCAGTGTTATGACACCGATTATCATATTCCAGAATGCCATGTATCTGGCTCTTGGCTTGAATTTCTGGACTATCACGCCAGATATCATGACACCAAGTGCCGAGAAGATCAACCCCACAGTTCCAGTCACCAAACTAGACACAGAAGCAGACTGTCTGTATTCTGTCTCTATATATTTTGGCAGAAATATCCAGTAAGGTGTGTATCCGAAGATGTAGCAAATAGATGACAGTTGATTGTAATTGTAGATAGAGTTTGTCATCAGTCTCTTTATAGTTACCATCATATCTATAAAGAAATAAAATAATTAATACACTGTCAAAATATATCCTAGATATATACGAAATACTTATAAAAAAATACCTAAATAAAAAGGAAACTTACACATATATTGATTTCTTAGACCAAACAAACTAATAGTTGTAAAAAAAATATTTACACTTAAATCAAAACACGTTTCAAGTCCAAGCAACTTAAAATCTTAATCAAGGGCCCGAAAATTGCACATGTTCTTATTGCAAATTGCACTAATTACTCTTTTTGGCCATGAACTCTGCATTGTTGCAAGATGCGTTATAGTACCTAATTGTAGTTCGATTCAATTTCACATATTATGACAGTTCCAAAAGACAACCAAGCACCTAAATGATCATGTTTAGTGGTTTAATTAACTTTATTATAAAGATATACTATTTGTTGTAACTAAAACTGAATCAATGCCTCCGTCGTTATTAATTATTGCAAGTGATCAACTAAATTATAAATTTTATAACAAGCAGCTTGATATAAAATTAAAATAAAACCTTTGATTGATGGTTTCACGTGTTCCTCAGATTTGCCATCTTTGTTCTTTTGTCGAATAAGTTCCTTTCTAGCAGCTGCTCTAGGTAGTTCTCTTGGTAGGGTTGTGAGAAGGGATCCAAGCAGGAAGAGCATAGTTCCAAGTAGCAACCAGCCAACCCACCAGGCTCCAAGCCATCGGGGATCAGAATTATCTATAGTAGGGGATAACTCAGGAGCGATGTACATTTTTAAAAATATTGACACCAAAGCGTATCCCAATGTCGGACCCATTGTCCTAATGAAATATGTAAAACCTGAAACAAAAAATGAATAGTATTAGAGGAGACACTCAGTGGGTGTTGGAAATATTAAGAGGTTTCAAACAATACAAAACTGTCCTACAAACATTATACAAACTTATAATAACAGGTGATTTTGACTTCTTGATATTGTCGTCCATGTAGGAGTAGCCAAGACTATAGTAAAGTGTACCACCAATTCCGGAGATGAGTTGTGCCACGAACCAAATAACCAGAGGGACCATGCTACCTTCTCCTAGTTCACATTCGTCATTTCCTGAAATACGAAATCAATAAAAAGGACGTGGGTTATTGTGGCAAACGCTTAAATTTCTATTGCAAAAATAAGTGTATAACGCTTTATAAATGTTCTTGAGATAGGTATCTAATTTAAATTATTTATAATTTAATGATATAAATCGGAAATCAAAATATTATATGTAACGCAAGAATCCACCGTAACAGGAATTAGGTTCACAACACAACATAGACTTAATTATAATAATTTTGCTCCTACAAACATGAAAATAAGGGCAAAAAATGAAAGACCTAAAAGGAAAGAGAAAGATTACTTAGTAAATTAAGATCAATACCCGTCGCATTGCATAGATGTTTATTTTTCAATTTATCTTTCATGTCCAATGTTGCATTAACTTGATAGTCGTCACCATACTCAAACGTCAGTTGAAGGGCATCATCTCCTGGGCCATAGAGAAGGTGGGGTAGTGCATTTAGGAAGCAGAAGAGCGCTACGCAGAAAATACCAAAAGCAATCCATCTAGGTCTGTGACCTCTCCCAGCGTAGTAGCTCAGAATGACAGCACCAAGGAGTTGGGTTATGTCATTACCAATTGAAATGATTCCTAAAAATATATAAAATTTCCAAAAACACCTCAAATAAAACAAATGCCTATTAATAACTATAAGGAAAAATAGTATAGCCAAACTTGGTCAAACTTGGTAGTATTCGAAAAAAAAATTTTTTTTCAAAGAATTTTACATAACTTAAATTTGATAAACATATAAATATTTGTTTCAGTAAGTTATGTAGTTTGACAATATTTTTTCAACAAAGCTATGGAATATTGCAGATTAATGTTCAGAAACGATGTTAGTGTGTGGGTATACATGCTTCCCTTTTTATAAGGAAGCATCCGCATCTGCACACCTGTCGCTGGTTACCCCACATTAATAATAATAATAATTAAAGACTTTTATTGAGTTAAACAACGTGGCGGACTTATTGCCCGCAGACAATTTCTACCAGTCAACCACCTTGTGGGATATGCTGAGATTTTATGAATGAATACACTGAAGCATTGAATTCAGCCGAAGCGATTGAATTACGTATCTACGTCATTAATTATTTTAATACTCGTACACATTAAAAAATCTCACTTACCCATAGTTTTGCTTGGGATTTTGTATCGTTTTTCCATTGTTGTGATCGTTCCACTAAAGTAAGCGTACGTGGACGAGAAAAACATCCCCGAAAATCCATACAAAAGTACAAACATCTTCTTATTTGCCATCTTTTGGAGCATTGGTCCCTTGAACCTCCAGAATCCACACGTTGTGTCTTCCGTTATCGCCATGCCCTTGCAAAACTCGTCCAATTCTTCCTTAAAACTTTGGGAAGTGATAAATTTGTCCGTTTCATTTTTGTCTGTAACATCTTCGCCGTCATCTTTAGTTTGAATTCTGTTGGCTGAATTGTTATGGTGATTAGTTATCCTAGCTGAATCGTTGCGTAATTTGGAATTTGGTGATGCATTGTTTATATTTTCCACGTTGTTTGAAATCATATTTGAATTTTTTCACTCGAAACTTTCCGTCACTTTTAATTTTCTAGTTTATAAACCAATTCGATTGAACGTCAAGTGATCTCCATTTCAAATGACACAACGTTAGAGTCTGATAGCATCTCCTTAGTTATTTCTTCTAATCGTAATATATTTATTGTTATTTACCGAGCTACTGTTCTTAATGCATTATAGATAACAACTGATGGGAACGGTGTGACAATAGATTGATATATTGTAATATAGGTAGGTATTTGCCGCAAGCAAAGTCATTGATGTTTCAATTAAATTTGTAATTTATATTATTGAACATATTAAATATTATTATTCTGATTCAAGATAAATTATGTTTTATTTTCACATTTTTTTGAAAAAAGTTTATTTAGTCCGATATAGTTTATACAAATTTAAGGCAGAAACGCCTAGTTTAGACATCAAATATTGTTAGTCAAGAATTTCTTTGAATACTTTCCTTAGCTATGTGTCGTATATGTAATTTTGAACCAATACCTACTTGTTTTTTTTTTGCTTAACTTATGTAACTATTTTTTTTACTTAACTTTTGTAACTTATTTTCTCTTATATATGTAACTCTTATTTGTGTAACTTACGTGTGTGATTGAATATGAGCTAATGTAATTTTGTGTGCATCCATAATTGGACGTCCAGCACTCTTTTTATGAAAATTGTAAGCTGGATGTCTGTCGATGTACCCTTTTTTAATAATAATAATAATCTCATGGTTTATCTACCTAATGTATATTATTAGGAATCGACCTCAAACATATAAATTTCGACTATATAATATGGTTCTCAAATATCGAATTATAAACTTTTTTGGTATATTATAGCATTTTTTGGTTACAAACTCAGTTTCTCAAAGTGGTGAGTATAAAATGTAAAGACTCCTAAAATTACATATATATTTACAAGTACATACCGATTCTTGTTTGTACTGGTATTTTGCAATCGATTTTTAACTATCTTCTCGACCAGTAAGAGCTTTCAAATTTTCTGAATTTGTGAATTACCGATGACAATGCATATTAATGCTTGTTTTCAGCTTGATTAAGTTGATGTTCATAAAATGGAATAATTTTGTATTTCTGGACTTGAATTGTGACTGCTTTACATGTTGCATAAAATTCAGGCGTTATTTATATCGTTATTAGATCGATTAGAAACAATAAAAAGGATGTCCATGATTGAGATTAAATGACTAGACTTCTGTTTCCAGTTGGCTCTCTGATTGGTTGAGATCTCGTAGTATTAAGTCAAATGAGCTCTGAAATTTTATATTAAATATGAAAAATAAAAAAAAATATAAATTTAATTTATAATAAATAATAAAGAAACTCGCTCACGCAAACTTAACCTAACCTAAGAATGAAGAAAAGCTGGGACAAGACGCTACTATAAAAATGTAGGAGTATATTGTTAAGTCATTCCTACTTTAACCTTAGTCTTGGTAACTCTAATCTCTGACCACACTTCTTGTGGTATTTACCTGCTATACTACTACAATAATAGGTATACTTAACCAATGCGGAACTGAAAACTTATACCCAAGTACCTACTTCACGTCTTTATTAAATGGTTATAAATGTTATAAATGTTATAAATAGGTACATTCGACAATTTATTATGTTCAACCAAGAAAATAAACGTGTGCATTCAAATAATTATGATGATCAAAACAAACTAAAATTATACATAAAAATAAACGAAAAAGATTTAAAAATATACAAAAAAAAACATCAAAATAATTCATAAGATTGTCCTATATCTAAAATTTGCTGAACGTACTAAAGCTATTAATTCTCCCACTTAGTTTAAAAACACGTATTTATAAGCAAAATAAAAAATATGTACGTACTACAATACTCTGGAAAAAAATTTAACATACCTACATAATCTTCTAAAAAATAAATTCTTCTTCTTTTGCATCAACTATTTTCATTTTCCATTTCTCTACTTTTTATTTTAATTGCTGTCAATGATAGTTTTTGTATATTATTAATAGTTTTTAATGGACATAGTTTGTTATTATTAAAATTGTATCTAGCTAATTATTGATGTTCACTTCAAATTTGGAGACTGGTCTCAAGGCAAAAAATCCTTTGTAGACTTGGATTTTATATATTAAATAAATATAATAATTTATTTATTATTTTATAAAAAAAAAGTAACGAAGGTTACATCAATAGTTAATCTTTAATTATAATGATTTGTTAACCATAACGGAATAGAATAATTTAAAAGATAAATACAATAAGGAAGATTAATGCTAATTATTAAAGAATCTTTTAGGTATTAAATATATATAAATTAGAGATTGCATGTCTACTGATTCATTGGAACTGGAATAAAATAGTTACCTAAGGAACAAGAAGATTAGATGTAGATACTTACCTTTTTTATTCAAGGCCATATTAATTCCTTATTTTGAAAAAAGAACCATCGATGTATTTTTATTTTACAATTTATATTTCAATTTTTTTTTGCGTACGACCTTGGTTTTTACATAATATAATTTCACTAATCTATTTATTAGATTTAAAAAATATTTTATTTTTTATCTTACGGGTAATAATTAAAAAAAATTAATTAACTAACAGTAGAACCGTGAAATCGAAGATTGAATCGCAAATAACTTATTGAACGTTAATAATCTGGAACCAGTATGGTTTATAGGTAGTATAGGGACCTCAGAGGTAGGGCTGGACAGACAAGAGAATGCGGGTGACAGTTTTATATAGCGTTGTTGAAAATCTATGTATGTAAATGTCAGGGAAAAAGTGAGACGTAATTCGATGCACAACGTCGAAAGCCAACTTATTTTATTGGATAATACAAATTAAAGTATTTTTCGGCACTAATAAAATAATTTATAATTTACGCATTTGTCTACGAATTCTTATGAGGAAGTGCGTAGTGGTAATAATAATAATTGAGTGTTTTTAATTGTTATTAGCTATTAAATATAAATTTATTGACGCGATATACATAAAACCATATTATGAATATGATCCGATTTCATTTTTAGAAAATAATAATATTTCGCTTTATTACGATAAAACAATATTAACTGACATAACAGACCCGATATAATAATACATGATAAAATTAAAAAAATAACATATATTTGCGACGTGGCTATTCCAAATTCTAGTGATATTATAAAAACTTTTGATGAAAAAATTAGAAAATACACCGCTTTAGGTAACGAGATTAAAAGACTTTGGCATTCTCGTAAAATAATAATATTATCATTCATTATTTCAGCCACTGGCATTATTCCAAAATCGTTTATCCGTAATTTAGAAATTATAAATTTATCGAAAAAAATGCAAAAATCTGTAATAATGAATACATGTAGAATCGTTAAAGATTTATACGTTAATATTCGGGAATCAGTAGGGTTGTTAGGTAGTATAGAGACCTCCTCAGAGCCTAATCCTTTGATATATTAAGTATCTGGATGGGTGAACTATTCCCAATTGAAAGCTTGATGCGTTTGTTGCATTTTATTTTGCGCTTTAAAATAATTTACGCATTGATCTGCTAATTCTTTTGAGGAAGTGTATAATGGTAATAATAATAATTGAGTGTTAATATTTGTAGTGTTTAATTGTTATTAATATCATCCGTAAAATAATTAGTATGTCGACCGACGCCGTATGATGACAAAAAAGCGATTAAATACAAAAATCTCATTTTACAAACCAAATAATTGAATGTACACTGTAAAATTCACATAATTTCATATTTTAGCACACAACTTTAAACATATTTGAGGAAGAACATTAAAAAAACGTCACATTAAATTTAAACCACCATTTTTGTTTTGATTTCGACACAATTACAACTGGTATTCAAATGAGCTTTATCTCATTATGTCACTACAAAACTGGCACAATTCAATAATATATTCCCAGGTACCACCACAGCATCACAGGATTTGGCATAGAAAAGACACGAAAAACCGAATGAACGTAACGAGTCAACGTCTTTGGCGTATTTTGAATACAACACGATCTAGTATAGAGCGGTGAATCTATTATGTACATATGCTATCTTATTTAGCTCAATGTTAATTGAAAGATTTGCCATTTCCTATAGAGTGGATGAGCTGATCCATCACAGCATGTAGGTACCTATTCCACTGGTTATTGTTCAGCTCTATTGAGAGCCAATAGTAATTCGGATCAAACATTGAAGGTACTGGAGACTAAAACCAGATTAGGCCTATGATCATAATTTGAAGAGAGCTGCTTACTGATACAAAATCACTCCATGGGCGCTTTATTGCAGGCTCTTCGGAACAATGCATTCAACAGAATATTTGTTTATTTAACCTTAACATAATATAAACATATATTGACTTGTTGAGAAAAATTTGCTTTCCAACCAGATATCCTAACACGATTTGCTTTCACAACCAGATATCCTAACATAATTTGCTTTCACAACCAGATATCCTAACATAATTTGCTTTCACAACCAGATATCCTAACATAATTTGCTCTCACAACCAGATATCCTAACACAATTTGCTTTCACAACCACAGATATCCTAACAGTATTTATATTCCTAAGAGTAATAACAGAATTACTCAGAATTTTTTGACATTTTTTTAACATCTCAATACAGACGAATTTGGAATAAAAATAATAATAATGAACACTTCCTTGCACCCTGCGTAAGTGGCGAGTTTATTGCCGTATGCCAATTTTTTTCCAAATAACCAGTGTTTCCAGCCTAGAGAAGCAATATTTGCGTGAGAAATAAATTTAAATAAATTTCTCCTCTGCTGGGAATCGAACCCAGGACGCCCGCACAGAAACCAAACGGCTTACCAACTGTGCCACGGCGGTCGGCATTTTATATTATAGGAGAACTAGGAACTCAAGGCACCTACAGGGTTTACGACCTGTTACGTTGTCATCGGCTGGTTTACGCACTCACTTTATGCGCTTGCGCAAAGTTCACCAATTATGTAAACAATGATAATAGAAAAATGTGATGGCACTGTTGCACTACATTGACATGAATGTTTTCACTATAAGCTGATAAATTTTCCCAAGACAACGATAGCTTCCTTTTTGACTCGTGATAGGTGTTCGTTAGCTCAACTGCACAGTGTTATATTTTATTGGAAATTAATCTTAACGTGGTCACAAAATTCGCATGCTAAATTAGTCCAAAGATGTTCCCTTCCCAATTGGCCCAAAGAAATTCCCTTGGATGGTATTTTTTAGGTGATTTCACCTAAAATAAATTGATATATTGCAAATAATCAATTTCTGAATGATGATGATTGTGAAGCAGCGAATTTGACATGTTTTAAATGGCCATAAGACAACCGCGTCCATTAAGAAATGGTGTGGTTCAATATTTCTTTTATCAACTGATTGTAAATAAGAGTCATCACACCAGGCCAACATATACGCCAGGTTATTTAATGAGACAAACTATCAACACAATCACGAAGTAACATTACGTAGGTAGCAATAGATATATCATTTGTTTATTCAAGAGAGTTCATTACTCCGGCCCTTCTCGATATAATTTCAGGATTAAAATACACAGTTGCACATTACTATTACTATATTACTTACTTTGGTATACTATTTGCTATGAAATTTTGAAACCAAAAATATTCCATTGGTAAATAATGAAAAACGTAATAACCATAAATTAGGTGACAAATGAACGCAGTAGAAAACGTCCTATGGAAGAAAAGAAAAAAAAAGAGTAGAAGGTTGAGAAATAAGAGTATAATTATACTATTTTTTTAAACCAAAAATCAATAGCCATAACAAAGTAAAATTTAAAAAAAAGTGTTGTACGAATATCGAAAAAACTATATATAGTTACTCTGGATACCTTCATTTGATGATCATTTTCAGTGCGATATTTAATTAAATTACTAGTGAAATTAAAACAAGTGACTAAACATTAAATTACTAGTGAAATTAAAATAACTGACAACATTAAATTACTATCGAAATTAAAACAAGTGACTCAACATTAAATTGCGAGTGAAATTAAAACAAGTGTGTTTTAAATATATTTTAAAATAAATTAATAAACTTTGTTTGTTTCCACTAGTTATTATTATTATATGTAGATTGATCTCGGTTATGATCCGGTAATTTCCTTCACAACGGAGCGTACTCAAGTTGTGAGGCTATGTGTTTGTGTGTCTGTGTGGTTGTGTGTAGTTGTTTAAAGTGGTACCTGTAGAAATTTTCTGACTATTGTGCATGTGTTGATAATTGTAGTTTTTTGTATGTTGGTGATTACGTATGGGGGTAACTTTAGTATGTCTATATTTTTTTGGAGAGTTTTTGGTATGATGCCTGTAGACGATAATATTATTGGGACTATTGTTACTTTTTCTTGTTTCCACTGTGATTTTATCTGTTCTGCTAAAGGTATGTATTTATCTATTTTTTCTAAATGTTTCTTTTGTAGATTTGCTGTATTTGGTATCGATATTTCTATTAGATATGTGTGTTTATGTATTTTGTCGATTAATGTAATGTCTGGTCGGTTATGTAGGTTTGTTCTGTCTGTGATTATGTCTCTATTCCAGTATAGTTTGTAGTTATCATTTTCTGTTACAGCTGGGGGTGTGTATTGATACCACTTGGGGTGTGTTTCGATAAGTTTATGTTTGTGGGCTAGTTCCAAATATATGTGTTTGCAGATGTTATCGTGTCTTATTGTATATTCCGTCGGTGCATGAGTTGAGCAGCCACCTGTTATGTGTTCTATTGTTTCTTTTTGTAATTTGCACTTTCTGCATGTGTCGTTTGTTATTGTATTGTCTTTTATAATATGTTTCGTGTAGTTTTTTGTTTTTATTATTTTGTCCTGAATAGCTATGATAAATCCTTCTGTTTCTGCGTATAGGTCTGAGTGTTTGAGCCAATTATTACTAAGGGCTTTATCAATATGTTGTTGTTGTAGATGACTTGGGTGTATTCCATGTAATGTTTTATTTTTCCATGTTTCAATTTTTGCGTCATGTGTTGTTATTTCTAGATTGCGTTCGTTGTCGTTAAGTGTAAGTGGTGAGTATGTGTGATCTATGTTTATGATTTCGTTGTGTATTGGGCTATTTCGTTTTGTGTAGAAGTATTGCCTTAAGTTATTTATTTGTGTATGGTGTAGATTTTTTATGTCTATGAGTCCTCTTCCTCCTTCCTCTCTTGGCAGTGTGAATCTTTCTATTGCTGAATGTTCGTGGTGAATTCTATGTTTTGATGATGTTGTTCTGAGTTTAATGTTGAGATCGTCGAGTTCCGTATTGGTCCATTTAATTATTCCAAATGTATATGTTAGTACTGGTATTGCGTATGTGTTTATTGCTTTAGTCATATTTTTTCCATTTAGTTGTGTTTTGAGGAGGATATTTAGTCTTTTAAGGTATTCGTTTTTGGTGGTTTCTTTTTATCTTTTATGCTTGGGTTCTGGAGAATTCCCAAGTATTTATAAAATTCATCTTCGTCCATTGCGCGTATTATTTCATTCGTATTTTTCAAGGTGCTTCCCGTGTGTTCCTTGGGTTTACCTCTTACTATTGAGCATGTGTTGCATTTATCAATACCGAATTTCATTTTTATGTCATTACTAAAGCGTTCAGTTTTATAAATTAGTTGTTTTAGTTCGTCATTATTTTTGCCATATAGTTTTAAATCGTCCATGTATAAAAGGTGGTTGATTTTTATAGGATTGGTATTTAAGTTGTGTGTTGTGATTTTGTAGCCAAGTTTGCTTTTGTTAAGCATCTTGGAGAGTGGGTTGAGGGAGATACAGAACCATAGTGCGCTTAGGGAGTCACCTTGAAAGATTCCGGTTTTAATGTTTATTTGTTTTGATTTTATCATTTTGTTGTTTAGTTTTAGGTATATTGTCGTGTTCCAGGTGTTCATTATTTGTTTTAAAAATTCTACAAGTTTTATGTCAATTTTGTATATTTCTAGAACTTTTACTAACCATGAGTGGGGGACACTATCAAAGGCTTTTTGGTAATCTATGTATGCACAGTACATGTTCCTTTTCTTCTTTATCGCCTGATTTGTTATGGTCCGGTCGATGATGATTTGTTCTTTGCATCCTCTGCTTTGCTTTCTGCATCCTTTTTGTTCTTCTGTTAATATGTTATTTTGTGTTAGGAAAAGATCTATTTTTGTAGTTATAATTGAGGTAAGAATTTTGTATATTGTGGGTAGACATGTGATTGGACGATATTTAGATGGATTTTTTGTGTCTGTTGATTTAGGTTTGAGATATGTGATACCTTTAGTGAAAAAAGATGGGAGGTTTTGGTTTTCCGTTACGCATTTGTGTAATAGTTCGGAGAATTTTTCATGTGTTACAGGGAGATATTTGTACCAGTAATTTTGGATATTATCTATGCCTGGTGTCTTCCAGTTGTGTGTCTTCTTTACAGCAGTTTTGAAGTCAGTTATATTTATTTGTATTGTGGCCATGTTTTGAAATTGGTTATTGTCATTTTCTTCCTCTGTTATCCATGTGGCATTTTCGTTGTGTTTTTTGTTTTCAGACCAAATGTTCTCCCAGTATGATTCTATTTCATTTAATTTAGGTGCGTCTGTAATTTCTATATTGTTGTTTTTAAGGTTGTTGTAGAAGCTTTTTTGGCTTGTTTGAAAATTGAGATTGTGTGTTTTCCTGTCATAGCATTTTTTGTAGCGTTTTAATCTATGTGATTGTGCTGATAACTTTTGTGTTAGCGTATCAAGGAGTATAGTTAGGTTGTGTTCATTGTATTTGTCTTTAATCGTTTCAATTTCCCGTAGTTTTCTTGGATTTTTTAGATTATCTTTAATTTTTTGTGTTACTTTGCCTATTTCATTTCTTAATGAGTTGATTTTGATTTGTATTCTGTGTTGCCATGCTGGTATAGTGCTTCTGTGTGTTCTATGGGAGTTTTCTGTTTTATTGTTTATATTTTGTTTGTTTAGTGTAATAACGGTGTATGCACTACAGTAAACTAATAGATGTAATTTTTCGAGTGTTGTTTCAGTGTTAATCATGTTATGTAGAATTGTGTTGATAATATTGATCATGTTAATGGTTTGTTTGTTGATTTTGAGCTTTGGTAGGTGTGGTCTTGTTGTGGGGTCGCTATCTTTATATATTTCGATTGTGTGTTCTAGTGTGTTTGTGATTTGTGTTTTTGTGTCTGGGTTTTGTTCTGTTCTTCCGTTGGTCTCGTCATTGTTGTTAGGGCTTATTGTTGTATTATTGTTCATATTGGTGGATTCGTTAGTTATGTTTATATTTAATTGTTCAGGGTTATTTTGCTGTGGTATTATTGATATTTCCTGTGGATTGTTGTGGTTTATTCGTGTATTTGTTATGTCTTGTGTTAATGTACTTGTTCTATTTTGATTACTCATTCTGATTGCGTCTTGTTTTATTTGATCAAGTATTGATAGTTGTATTCTTTTGTTGTTTATTATAACTCTTTTCTGGTCCGCCAGTCGCTGTTCTGTGATGTGTGAGAGTTCTGGATAAATTGTGGTGAATTGTGTATGTAGCTCCTGTCTGTATCCAATTATTTGTGTGTCTCCTTGTGTGATAGTGTAGTAGCAACGTATGAGGTTTATGTTCATGTCATCTGTCCATTTCATGCGTTGTCGTGGTTTTCCCGCTTTGGTGGTTGTCGGTTGACTTGCCGGCAAAGCACTTTCAGCAGGTCGGGTGTGTTGGGTTTCGGCTGTTGTTTCTTCGGGTGTCCCGGCATGTGTCCGCCTGTTCGACAGCATGTCATTAGCGGCTCTCATGCTGCTACGCCCAGCGCTAACTCCGGACGTGCCCTGGCGCTCCCCAGGTAGCGGTGTTTGTCCGAGGCTTGTGTTTTTTGTGTGATCCATGTATGTGTTGTGTGTTTGTACCCTTTACCCGTTGGCAAGCTACTCGATGTAGTTGTGTAGCTCCCCGCCCCTCACGTAGTTCTAGATGTTTTTAACTGGACGTGGGTTTGGTTTTTGAGGGGCTTATTATTATTATTATTATTATTATATGTAGATTGATCTCGGTTATGATCCGGTAATTTCCTTCACAACGGAGCGTACTCAAGTTGTGAGGCTATGTGTTTGTGTGTCTGTGTGGTTGTGTGTAGTTGTTTAAAGTGGTACCTGTAGAAATTTTCTGACTATTGTGCATGTGTTGATAATTGTAGTTTTTTGTATGTTGGTGATTACGTATGGGGGTAACTTTAGTATGTCTATATTTTTTTGGAGAGTTTTTGGTATGATGCCTGTAGACGATAATATTATTGGGACTATTGTTACTTTTTCTTGTTTCCACTGTGATTTTATCTGTTCTGCTAAAGGTATGTATTTATCTATTTTTTCTAAATGTTTCTTTTGTAGATTTGCTGTATTTGGTATCGATATTTCTATTAGATATGTGTGTTTATGTATTTTGTCGATTAATGTAATGTCTGGTCGGTTATGTAGGTTTGTTCTGTCTGTGATTATGTCTCTATTCCAGTATAGTTTGTAGTTATCATTTTCTGTTACAGCTGGGGGTGTGTATTGATACCACTTGGGGTGTGTTTCGATAAGTTTATGTTATTATTATTATTTTTTTTTTTTTTTTTTTTTTTTTTTTTTTTTTTTTTTTTTTTTTTTTTTTTTTTTTTTTTTTTTTTTTTTTTTTTTAAACACAACATGTTTCGATAATAATTAAATAATTTAGTATATACGCATTGATCTGCTAATTCTTTTGAAGAAGTACGTAATAAATATTATTATTATTATTTTAAGTACTTAATTGTTATTGATATCTAAAGTAATAAAGCAATCAAAATGTTAGTGTCTGTGTGTGTGTGTGTGTGTGTGTTTGTCTCACGCCTTCTGAAAAACCAAGAGCATCTAAAAATCTAATTTATGTGCGAACATGTACCAGTATACCTGATGCAGTGTCACGCTAAAAATAATGCGATAAAAATGCTGAATTTTAAAAATATTTCGATAATTATTTTTTTCATACAAATTTTTCCATGTCATATCTGTCAAAAAAGTGTACATTTTGCACGCATTTACAAGGAAAAAATATATTTTCAAGATTAACTTAGCGTTTAAGTGAAAAACATGGTGAATATTTTGTTAATTCTTCCGAATGAAAATCTTCTTGAAAATAATAAACCTTTGAAATAAATGTGATTATGAAATAATTAAATGAAACCCAAGACTTTATAGCAAGTTTTAAGACATATATTATGAAAATGTGTTTATTATTAGTTAAGATAAAGGCATAATAAAATTGCATAATTTGTAAATAATATTTGATTTTCCTGACAATTTTCATTTTTATGGCATCGAACAAACCAATGTAGGTACCTACATATTCCAAAAATGTTCCAAACCATTGATATTTTTTACATGTTCTATGGTTACTATGGTTACGTACACATTCTGATATTCAAATAAAATTTGTTATGAATAGAATTCGAATTAATTTAGAACATCATTGTAGGTAGGTACCTACATACCTAATACTACTTAAAAACCTACAATATACTGATTTCGTATAGGAAAATTATTAAACTATTTCAGATTAACTACAATACACATGTCATTCAATCTACAAACTATTTCCTATAGATAAATTCTTCTTTTTTTTCATTGAATTATATGTACTACGTAGTACATCAATGTTTTTTTTACGTAGACCTTTGGGTGATTTTATTACAAACTATTTCTTGGAGTTTAATTCTTTTGTGAAGTCATTTGGGTCAGTTCATAAAAAAACTATTTCCTATAGTCTAATTTTTCTTTTTCTTAATTTATGTAGATCTTGGGTGAGTTTTTATACAAACTATTTCCTATAGTCTAATTCATCTTCTTTCTCTTCTTTTATGTAGCCTTTTGGGTGAGTTTTTATACGAACTTATTCCTATTATCTAATTCTTTTACTTCTTATTTCAAGTAGACCTCTGGGCCAGTTTTGATACCAACTATTTCTTTTAACGTAATTCTTCTTTTTCTAATTTTATGTAGACCTTTGTTAATTTTACATAAACTAACTTCCTTTTGTCTAATTTTTCCTCTTTTATGTAGACGAAGGGAGAGTTTTCGTACAAACTTTTCCTTAGTCTAATTCTTCTTCTTTTATGTTGACCTTTGCGACAGTTTTTATACAATCTATTTCCTGACGTATGTAGTCCTAAAGGTCAGTTTTTATATACTTACCTACTATTTTCTATAGCCTAATTTTCCTTTTTCTTATTTTATGTAGACCTTGGGTGAGTTTTTATACAAACTATTTCCTATAGTCTTCTATTTCATCTTTTATGTAGACCATTGGGTCAGTTTTTATTACAAACTATTTGTTATAGTCTTATACTAATTTTTTTATTTAATCTTTTGGGTTAGTTTTAAGTCTAATAATCTATTGTATAGAAATATTATAAACAACATGCACACTTGACGAAAAAAAAAATAAAAACGAATGGGATGTGACCATCATTAGAATCTTCTCAATACTTTTGTTTAATCAAATTTACACCATTTATTATATCATCGTATATTGCTTAATTTTCAATAACTACACATTTGATTTTGATGACAATATAATAAAAAAATCGGCGTTGTGGCCATTACTGGACTCTTCACAACGTTTATATTCAAATTAAAAACTATCTAACTCTTGTTCTTAACATAGTTTAAGTCTTCTTCTGTAATGTAGACTTTTGTGTCAGTTTTAAGATGTCAGTATTATTGTGCAAAAATATAATAAACTATTGTTATGCACACTTGACGAAAAATATAAAAACGAATGGGATGTGACCAACACTTGAATCTTTTCAGTACTTTTATTAATCAATTTTTAAACCATTTCCCACCATCCAAAATTACTAAATATTTAAAACACATTATTTGCGTTCGATGACAATATATAAAAATAGGGGTTGTGGCCAAAACCAAACTCTTTACAACGTTGTCTCTTTATAATCAGTCATATTTAAAACCATATCCCATAGTCCATGCGTGCAGAAATTGTATGTACTCATATATATAAAAAAATGGGTTGTGGCCATCACTTGAACATTTTACACCGCTTAAACTCAATTAAATTTAAAATATTACTTATTATAGTACGAATTAGCAAAAATTTTGTGTGACAATATTATATAAACGATTGCTTATTTCTTAACTTATTTACATTCTTGGCCAACGGCGGGACTTAAAAGCTAGTTATTAATAAATTGGCTAGCGGTGTGAAAAAATATATATTCAACATAATATTAGCAAAGTATATAAAAGATGCTGATAAAAATATAATGCTTTTAGAATCTAAATTTAAAATTTAAATACAATATGTAATTATAGCTCCATCTCTGAACATCGTATGATATATTGGGTTTTACTAATTGATTGTAGACATATGTATGTATGAAAATATTATGTATGTACCCGAGTAGTAATTAGATGATTTTCGTAATGGAAATATATTTGGTTTGCGGCATTTAGAGACCATTATGTAATTAGATTCCTACATAGATTTATCTAAACGTATAAATTATATAATATCTAAACTATGAACTTACTTCCATAATTACATTTATCGGTAAATTGGCAGACTGGTCGATATTGAATTATTTACACACATATTATCTTTGTATTTTTTTTAGTTTCAAATAAGCTAACTATAGTTGATATGTACATATGTAGGTTAAAAAGTAAAACAATTTTTTTTTAATAAAAATGAATATTTTCTTGTTAAGCTAGTACATATACATCTTCCTACGTTCCCTAAAATAAGCAAATAAATGCTTGTGCTATAGGTGAACGAAATCGGTCGAGGCAGGATTCGAACTCGCGATCACTGGATTACTAGCCCAGCGCGCTAATCGCTCTGCCATCGACCCATCTAATACCCCGTATTCAGTAACTATTGTAACTAAAATAGGAACAAACTAAAATTGTAGATTTTTGATTTACGGTCTTATTTCAGCGTTATAAAATATCAACTTGGAATAAATGGAATAGGAACGTACCTATTTTGGCCGGAACGTTCTTATAAAGTTACTGAATTAGACGTATTTTGAATACCAAATTATGAAAATGATGAAAATTTCATAATTTTAAATAATTACTCAAAAGACGTCTGATTCAGTAACTTTTTAAGAACGTTCCGGCCAAATTGGTACGTTCCTATTACGTTAAGTTCAAGTTGATATTTCAGAACGCTGAAATAAGACCGTAATAAAATCTACAATTTTAACAGATTTTTAATTATCTCAATAGAGACGAAGTTGGAATATTTTACTGTAGGAGAACCGGGAAATCAAGGCACCTATAGGGCTTACGACCTGTCATCGGCTGGTTTACGTGATCACTTTATGCGCTTGCGCAACGTTCACCAATTATGCCTTTTTAATGAGATCCCTATCAATTCAATTTTGAAAGTTCTATATATTGTAATACTGAAATTCTTTTCGCTTGATTGAATTTTTTTCTCAATAGATGGCGTTACAACAAAAATAAATAAAAAATAATAAGAATGTTGTTCATAATTTCACACATAGATGGCAGTAGTAAAAATCCTTATTCTCAAGCGAAAAGAATTTCAGTATTACAATATATAGAACTTTAAAATTGAATTGATAGGGATCTCATTAAAAAGGCATAATTGGTGAACGTTGCCCAAGCGCATAAAGTGATCACGTAAACCAGCCGATGACAGGTCGTAAGCCCTGTAGGTGCCTTGATTTCCCGGTTCTCCTACAGTAAAATATTCCAATTTCGTCTCTATTGAGATAATTAAAAATCTGTTAAAAAATATCTTTCACTCCCGACAGGGATAAAAATCCAATGTTTGCGCATATGCAATAAAAATATTCTACAATTTTAGTCTGTTCCAAATTTAGTTACAATAGTTACTGAATAGTTATTGTGCAACGAATTTATTCCTGTTATTTGAAATATAAACCTTAAAAAACGAAATTCGTAGGTGTTAATCTGCTTTGATTCTATATCATAGTTGGACGTTCAATGAGACAAAATAAAAATAATACAACATTGAATAGGGAAAAAATGTAATTAACCCAATTTACTTGTTAACTATAATTAAATTTACGGTATAATCACTATAATTTTGAAATTTATTTTGCTGTCTAATGTCACTATATATCGTTACTAAATCAAATTAAAAATATTGAGTTATACATTTAAAATGCCGTTACAATCGGGTCGTACGTCAAATTTTAACTTAAAGCAATGAATTATTATGAGATATTTTTATTCTTCTGCTTCATCTCCATCCAATATTGTGCTATAAGCATCCAATTGACACCAGCATGACGATGAAGGTGACCAAGGATAGTGTTATCTTGAATACTGCGAATGACTTGTTGGGAGACCGCCAATGAGATGAAAGGACGACATCAGCCGTGGGGTATTATCAATACCTATTTCTAAAATCTTTTATGTTAACAGAGTGATAATTCAAAATAATATCAAATAATGTTTTATACGACCGAACTACTCTAGCTTTATCAAGGTCTAAAAGAAACAAAAAAAAACAATGTATAATTTTGAAATACTTAATATTATTGCTCGTCACGTTCGTAGGTTAATCTGTCTGCAGATTGGACAGCTTCATATGCGGGACATTTGATTTTATGTCCATGTGTTGCAAATATTAATTTCATAATTACAAAGTCGCAAAACCGCTTAAACCACAGAACGGTAAATAAAGTTGTATGCATTTTGATAGAGTTGTTTTAAAACTTCAAGCGGCAATCCTCCATTGAATTCCCTCTAAACTCTAAGGCCTCCCTAGGGTACGTTGGACTATCCAGTACCGGTTATTTGGAAGGGTAGGTCTGGAGTTAATTACATTTACTCTGTTATTTTAAAACCATAATTTGAGGATGCCTCGGACCTAAATATATTTTTAATATTTTAGGATTGTACTTTGTGGCACATTAATAATTTTATTAATTATTAAAATTCACTGTGTATAAAAAACATTGCTTGAAAGTTCACATGTGGCAGACCACCTTCGAGAAATTTCTTTCGAGCGCACGCCTAGCGACAACAGCTATATATTTGTTTATCGTTAGGCCGAGTTCGTCGCCCTCGGTGTCGAGCGTGTGACAATAACCGCGACAGCGATAAGTTTCTATATAGAATGGTTCGAGAAAGTTCACGGACGTTGAACTCACTAAACCTTGGCGCTAGCACTAATTAAGGAAATGTGGTTCGCTCGCTCACTTCGACTCGTTCGTTATACCTACTCATCGTGAGAAAGTTAATCTGTATGTGTTATATTGTTTGTAAATTTACCTATAAGAAAACTGTTAATTGTGATCAATATACTCATTGTATGTTTGAACCATTCTTTATATCCTCAAAACCACTGTCCTTGTAATCTTAATACAAAACATATCAAATCACTTTGATTTGATATTCAACTGGTAACCACTTGGTTACCTACACGCTTTTTTGGTGACCCCGCATGATTTGAACACGCAACCTTCTGATAAACAAAGTAGCAGTAGTTCAAAATAAATTGTGTCAAATAACTCTTTCATACCATCACATTCATACATTGTTTTGAACGTAAGTGGTGCGTATCATGTCTTGTTTTTATCATTATTTCGTATGAATGTACTGTGTTCTGTTCTTCTTCTTCTTGTGCCGCTCCCAAAGAAGGTTGTTGACCATCACACTAAACTCATCCCGATCCTGCGCCAACTTAATTAGTGGCGCCCTATTCAGAATCTCGGACCACTGCCTGAGATATTTAAGCCACGATATTCTTTTACGCCACATACTCCTTGGCGAACTTCTTCCATTGCATCGGAGGTCTTCAGGGAAGGCACCCACTTTAACCTATATTTCACAATACAAATGTTGGTATATCATGGTTTGGATACTTACTTTACTTTTCGTTTGGCATTCTTCTCTCTCCGGTGTAAAACTTTCTTCGCCCGTGTGTGGGTTGCGTCACAAAAGTAGGTTAAATCCTTGGCATCAGCCCCTCCAGCCATTCCACCGCCTCTGGGGTTGCCCTGTGGATGTTCTGTAGGTCACCATTAAACTTTTTGAGTCAATGGTGACCTCCAGGACATCCACAGGGGCGACGGTTTGGGTTTTAAATGCGCACGGCGCATAGTTTTAATCGTTCGATATAATAACTTTAAAAAAACACGAAATAATATGTATATTTCGTCTTGAATCGAACTTATTCAATTGTCAGTGAGACGTACACGGTGACGAGTCGTTGACGATTATTTTGACTACTGATAACTGATCTAGGTAACAATACTTTTTGGGAGAGGAAAGGGTTGGAAGTGTTGCCACATATACCGAACCATCCGTCTTCCTTCTGTCTTTCCCTCCACTATAAGTTGTAGAAAGGCATACCTATCACCACGGAATATGTGGCCAAAATATGCTGCTATAATAAATCAATTATGTATCTCGAGTAGGGTCAGTCCATTTTCATATGATTAAGTTAAGAGTGTTCCTTGATATTTCCCCTCGCTTTAGTCTGGACAGCAAATATTTGTCCACTATAAACAGATACAGTCCGGGGTTATTCAGCTCAAAGCGGTGCTTGACACTCGATTATGGAAATTGTGAAAAGTTTAGCTGAACCGCTACTGGTCACCGCGCCCTAACTCCGTACACATGCAGAGGTTTATGACCAGTGGCGAACGACTCAAACAGCATTAAATTCAACTTTACTATCGTATTTTTTTCTACTTTTTCGTTTTCAACCTTGGGTATTGGTTGGCAGCAAAGGGAAAGTAAATAGTACCTAATAAAATTTCATGTTAAAATTAACCGAACTATAGTGACTACAAAATATTTGGTTTTGTGCACACAGCCAAACAGTACAGTCATAAATAGATAAACCTTTATAACTGATTACAAAGGTTTGGCTTAAACGCAGGTAGCCAGTTCGGTTGTAAAATCACCGTTTTCACCGCAAGAAATTGCCTAATGGCAATAATTTCTTTATTGTCATTAGGCAATTTCTTCCAACCAACCAGATAACGAAGTTTTGTGTATGTACATCTACTAAAGAATGAAAGCAAAAAATTAAAGAAAATATATAAAACATTAAGATAACAATAAAAACAAAAAATGAAAATACAAACAAAATAAAATAAATTGCTAAGACATTTTATTTTGTTATTAATTATTGATATTAAAATGTTTTAATTATGCAAAAACATATTTTTAGTTAATAAGGTCAATCAACCACAGTAAATACACGATCTCGAGTTTACAAATTCATTTATTCATACAACTATCACGGCATATCCCACAATATGGGGTAACCAGCAAGAGGTGTGCAGGTGTGCATTGCCTTATAAAAAAAGAACGAAACATACTTGTATCCCCTATGTCTCACCAAAAAAGCAACATTTAGAATTTTTATTGACCTTTTTGCTGTATCTACAATGTCAGGTGTTATTTTTATTATTTTTCTAACAAAGGAGAAAAAAAGGAGTGAAAGCACTATTCTAAGCCGGTGCCTCTCAAAAATAGTTATTTTAGTGATTTATTACATATTTATGTAGAGTTATATGACGTAAAGATTAAAAGGAATTTAATTTTTTAATTGTTTTTTTTCTTGTTTTATATTGAAACTAGGGATGCTACAAAATTTGGCATTCGCATCATTCCCATTCAATATTCGTCAGATGCAGATTTTGCGAATGCGAATGTCGCGAATCGCGTCTCGACACGGCGAGTAGAACTGGACGTTCTTAATACTTTCTTACCTTGTCTCAATCTTAAAAATCTATAAATCAACACTACATCATAATGTTATTTTAATCTTTATCTACATTGAATCATAAAATTTTATTAAGATCAAAGCTTATGCTATTGTCATTTATTTTTGTATCAATTAACACAATTATTTGATTTTAACTTTTTTTGTCAACTCCGTAAGTATGTAGCTCTACAGGGAGGAGTTTCCGAAAAACTATTCCGACATGATCAATGTGAGGCTACAAAAATTGTTTGAAAAGGCTAAATATCTCATGGAAAAGAAAGCAGCCAAGTATATAAGTATGTAAATACATTTGATTTATAATTATACGTTTGATTTGATCGTAACATCAAATAAATAAAAAATAATAACAAAGCCAAACAGTCTTTTTGTTCATTTTGATTATTCGCATTCGCAAATGTCGAAAATATGACATTTGTATCATCCCTAATTGAAACACTGAATGACGTAGGTATTATGGGTGTTTCGTAACAACCGAAAAAAACGGTTATTTTTCCGAGTCTTAAAGATTCTCAAAGGATTAATAAAAATATACATTTTTTTGTTCGAAACGGGAAAGAAATAATTGCTAAACAAAAAAAAACAAAAAAAGTCGGTTTAATGAGAGAATTATTTTTCTCATTTGAAAGAGCAGTTTTAATTTTCCGTCTTAATCCACCAGTACTTTGAACCGTCGTAAAAACGTCTTCTGAATAAACAAAAAAGATTGGTACTCGTTTCTCTATGCAAACGAGCTGTGCGGTACATTTTTAATTTAAAAAGCTTTAATTTTAAGAGCTTTCGATGAACTGAGACGACATAGCACGAGAGAGACATCTAGGGATTATGGCTTACTGTATAAATATTCGTTAGGATACGGTCGTCAACCGACAAATGCGACGATGATTGGTGAGGAAAACAAAGGCATCGAGTAAAAAGGGATTTGTTATTTTATTTATTATTAAAAAAAATAATTATACTAGACATACCTATATGTTTTATTGATAATTAACTTTTGTTGTGAGGTGCCGACTTTTTTAAGTTATAAAATATAATTAAACTAATTGCACACCTGTCGCTAGTTAGGTTGTGTATCTCATGGGTTATGCCATGATGGTATTTTATTTTATTTTATTTAAACCTAACAAACATACAGTCATACATACAAATATTACAACAAATTCATTCATTCATTCATTCGTTCATACCATCACGGCATATCCCACAATGTGGGGTAACCAGCGAAAGGTGTGCGGGTGTGATTGCCTTATAAAAGGGAGCACAACATATCTGTGTATATCCACACACCAGTCTCGTATCACCTAAAAAGGCACTATATTTAGAATGGGTGGTGAACCTCATTGCTGAACTATGTGAGATGTTATTGTTATCTGTTGTATTTTCGATTACCCGGCTCTTACGGGACACTCGAAAACAATAATATAAAAGAGTGGAAGCACTATTCTGAGCCGGTGCCTCACAGCTAAAACACAAATTCACAAACACAACAAATTCAATTTTAACAATATAATATGGTATGAATGAGAATCATTATATTTTAAGTCAATTCTTTAGTTAAATAAGTTAAATTTAGTTGTATTGAAATATATTATTTTTTAGATCACATTGTTTTTGTAGGTTTTTATGTTTTTCTTTGTTTTCCTTATTTGTTTGCCCAATGTACTTACTATAAACTCTTTTACTCATCGGAAGCATTTATGTTTTTGAGAAAGAAGTAAAATTCAATACACTTACTTTTATTTAAATTAGTTAAAATTTTCTAGTTTTCAAAAATGATTACAAAAAGAGCGCGGGGTATAATAATTGGTCAGTGTCATTTCTAATTAATAGACTGATATAGGTCATTGTTATTATAAACAATGGGCAGTTCCAATTATAATTCATAGGTCATTATCGGTACAAATAATTTACAAAAAGGTTTATTATCATTTATAGTTGATAGACTGATGTCTATCGATAATAGACAATGAAACGAAAACATTTGTGTTTAAATCCATTGTGGAGTTATTCAAGACATTTGTATTAACAATTGATACACTGATATCGGTCATTGTCATTATAAACAACGGATAGCTCCATTTATAATTGATAGACCGTAATCGGCCAGTATTATTTATGATTGACAGACCGATATCGGTCAGTGTCATTATAATCTATTATACGAATCAATACATCTGCATATAACGGAGTCTTTCCTAGACATATTCGCCAAGAAACTAGATATATATTTATATCTAATCTATTTCGTACAAAGTGCCTGGCTGAATAAGAAAAAAATCCCGTTGTATCCGAATGGATGGGTTTAATGTCCGCCATTTTCTGTCTTAAGGAATCAAAATGGCGGTGGTAGATATTGCGTTTTTAATTTAAAGAAACCTTTTGTTATTATAGTGGGTGTTGATTTAGGGTCTTCGTGGGGTGGAGGGGGGAAGGGGGGGGTGTGAGACGTGACCACCGTGAAGAAGAGAGAAAGGACGACGCAGGAGGATAGGAGAGCTTGCAACCGAATAGAAGAATGAGAAGGACCAGATTGGGGATTAAAAATTATAATTAGGGGTGAACAAAAGTGTCCCCTCTGTAACGACATCGGCTTTACTTGTTAGATGGATGACGCCACAATACTTGTTATTGTTAACAGTCTTAAACGATTTTTTTTTCTTCTTTCTTAATTCGTTTATGTAAATTATTTTATGCGTCTATATACCTATAATATAACAATACTAATTTAAAAACCTGTAAGCTACTGTATTAATATTGTAGTAATCGAATATTTTTATTATTGCATATGCGCAAACATTGGATTTTTTTCCCTGTCGGGAGTCAGATATTTTTTAACAGATTTTCAATTATCTCAATAGAGACGAAGTTGGAATATTTATTGTAGGAGAACCGGGAAATCAAGGCACCTACAGGGCTTACGACCTGTCATCGGCTGGTTTACGTGATCACTTTATGCGCTTGCGCAACGTTCACCAATTATGATTATTATTCGATTACTTACACATTGGTACAAGTAGGTAAATAAGACAAAAATGACCTTATAAGTCTGGCGCAATTCAGGGGTGACTTCTATGCGAAAAATGCATTGTCACCCCAGATATAAGAATTGTAGCTTTCATTATATACAAAAACCAATTCTCTCAATAGATGGCGTTCCAACAAAATAAATAAAAATAATAAGATTGTTGTTCATAATTTCACCCATAGATGGCAATAGTAAAAATTCCTTATTTTCAAGCGAAAAGAATTTCAGTATTACAATATATAGAACTTTCAAAAATTGAATTGATAGGGATCTCATTAAAAAGGCATAATTGGTGAACGTTGCGCAAGCGCATAAAGTGATCACGTAAACCAGCCGATGACAGGTCGTAAGCCCTGTAGGTGCCTTGATTTCCCGGTTCTCCTACAATAAATATTCCAACTTCGTCTCTATTGAGATAATTGAAAATCTGTTAAAAAATATTGTAGTACTTACTTTGTTTCAACATCTTGACGATAAAAATGAAAACTTAGCATTTTATATATTTAATATCATTTAATGATTCGACGGATATTTTGTTGCAATAATAATATAACTAGCGTCACTTAGGGACATGTTTCGACACGTCAATCGATGGAAGGACAGCGCTTCCGAAACATGTCGCTAAGTGACTCATAAAAATAGTGGTTTATAGCTAGTTATATAAGTCAAATATGATTTTATATATTTATTTAATATTGACAACTCATTAACATGTTCGACATGTACACTCAAATAGGTACATATTATAAAAATTACATTAAACAATTGCCATTTACCGGAATGCAAGCACTCGTGTGAAAATGAGATATTTTTTTATAATAAATTTCATTTAAGTTTATTCTATTTAGGTAGGTATTCTATTTGGGGAGCACGGAAGGAACCTCCACGCGGTGCCCCCTGGTAACAGAAATTCTCTGGCCAATCCTTCCACCACAGCAACGCAACAATGCGTTACTGACACGAAAGAAGAAGAAGAAGAAGGTAGGTACTTTTTAAGTATATTTTTTTCGTTTGATTTGTCTGATTTTGCTTTGTTGCTAGTTAACCCCACATTGTGGGATATGCCGTGATGGTATGAATTAATGAATGAACATTTTCACTTAATTTTTATATTTACTAAAATTTATTATAGGTACTTTTATTTGTTATTTTATTTTTCGGAGATTAAATATCAAACTATTGAGTTCCCGTAGATATTGTGTAGAGCATACTGCCATACAAATTGTATGAAACGATGACGCCATTAAATTCAATTTTCATAAAAATTGCGTAAAAAAAGTTTGAGATATACAACTACAATGTTCATATTTTTTATAGAAAATTAAATGATTTATTTGGGGTGTTTTGGCTATTTTAGATATCTTTAAAAACTTTGGAAATATTAAACACATAAATTTATCATATATTTTTTTCTTAATAAAAAATGTTTGAGAAACTCTGGAAATAAAAAAAATGGATATTTTCTTTTGTTTATATTTATATCAATTTTCAAAGTTCTAACTTTTAAGGTTTTTGAGATATATATGAAAAAATTAAGTAATATTTCAAAAGTTTATAACCTTTAAGTGAAACAAAAAGTTAAAATTCTGAGTATAAAAGTTTTGTAGAACTATAACTATCTATATATTTAAGGCTCTGTGATTAAAAGTTATAAAGGGAGGACAGACACATATCCAACTGTCGATTTGTCCAAGAAAATTTATTTTTCTTAACATATCGAAAAAGTATCAAGCCAAGATACGTGAGATTTGTATGCAGGGTCTATATTTTTCACCGTTTTTTCACCTTTGAAGTTAAAAACACATAGAGGCTTCGCAGTATATATTTTCTATAATATTTGGACTTACTCAGAATTCTGCAGAATTCAGAGTAAAACATTTAGTGTGTCTGTATATATGTGAGTGAGAGTGTGAGGTGCTTAGTTCTCTTTGCCTATCCAACAAATATTTATTTGTGTATTTGAATTTGTACCTATAGTTAATATTTCGTATTTGGCCTCAAAACCCTCGTTTTAAATATATAATTCCGGTTATTTAAACCTACCTTAGAATGGTTTTACAACATTATTATATCAAAGTATAAATTATTATAAGTAACTCGCTGTTTAAAATTCCCAGTAGGTCACGTTAAGGACTTTTCTCATAATCGAGTACTTATTCTTTGGTGTATCTTGATTCCGAAGAATTCGGACTGAGAGAGGCTGTGATAAGAGGCTGAATTAGATGGAGGGCAGTGGGGTTAGAAGAGCCATTAATATGGTTGAGTCAGAGGGATGGGAACAGTGAACGTCAGGGCTGGGTTTTCATTCGATCTCTGGTCGAAATAATTTGTGAACTTAGTCGACGAATAAAGTCTCATTACACAGAGTAAGGAATATACAGAACTGACGTAAGCTACGACTTAAGGCTAGAGTATTGGTAGGTACATGTAAAATATGTTAAATATATTTATTTATAAAAATTAAACACAGTGAAAAGTATAGCAGTGACATCTATTGTTTTTTTGTTTGTGGCTTCATAGCTAGGTTCAGAACCTTTCAATTTGTTCTTTCTTAAAGTATAAAAGCTTTAAGAAAGTTAGATAGATGTCAGTAGATCTTTTCTTGATTGATCTGTTGCTAAAAAAAAATTAGGTATAATAATTTATTATTTATTGAAAACTTATTATTTTTCTTTGTTGGATTGTAACAATAAAAAGTATATGTTATTGTTATTAATGAAAATTAAGATAGGTTCATTCTAGGAACGATAATATATAGATAGTATCTAATCTGAATCTCAAACTTGTAAATTGTACAATCGTTTTATGTGAAAATATATTGTAATTTAAGTAAATTACAAGAGAAAGTCTCCTTCATTTGAAAACTCCCAGATTCCACGATTCTACAAAAAGAACTCTCTCATTAGAAATATAGAGAGATTCCACAGTAGGTACACAAAGCATATTCAATGTTTCGATATAAATCGGATATTTAAATGAAATATTCTAATAACAGTAAAAGTACTTGCTTTTTGAAATATAAATTTCTTTGTTAATAACATCTATAATTGTCGCCAAATCACTTGAACTTTTAGCTGAGAAGGGGGGGCGATTTGAACGTAAACAAACGAAGCAAAAAGACACAAATTTGCGCTCTGCGCAAACAGAAACTCGTTTAAGATGTTTGGCGAAAATTTTACATTTTGATATTGGTGTTGTGTACTCTTTCAATTTTCATTCCGAACCATTCCGAAAATATTTAAATTCGTTATTTGTTGAATACCGCAGTTATGCGGTCTGGGGGGCTACTCATGACACGTTCTTAATACGTTCTTAGCTAACTTTAATCTTAAAAAATTATAAATCAGTATTCAAACAATCCAATCTTAATCTTATCTACATTTAATCATGAAAATTTGTTAATATCAATGTTTAGTATGAAATTGTCATTAATTGTTGTATAAATTAATACTATTATTCAATTAATTTTACCTCAAAGATAACTTAAGTCTGAACTTAATTTTACTTAAATCAACTTCATGAGTAGCCCAGTAGGTTTTTTTTATAACATCATTCATTATATTAGGACAAAATAGCTTTTTGAACAATGGGATTATTTTTTTGAAAAATTTTCACCATCTTAATAGAGACGAAGTTGGAATATTATAGAAGAACCGGGAAATGAAAGCACCTACAGGACTTACGACCTGTCATCGGGATTATTCACAAGGGATTTTAATTAAATATAAATACGTTTTATAACAAAAAGAACGTCTTACATTATTTACATCTGATTATTGTTGAATTAAATATATCAAAAGTAGAAGCTAAACTCTACTGATGTTTATTTAAGATGGCCCCTTGCTTTGACTTATAGTCACTAATGTAATTATTTTTTCTATATATTATATAAATAGTTGCATAAAATGAAATTTGGGAAAAAATATATTTATTATTATTTAACTGCAAAAGGTTTTTTGTGGAGAATCAAGAAAAACATATTCACTCCTTTTTAGTAAATTTTAATAAGTATAAGAGTGGTGTATAAAAAGTGTTTTATTTTTTTTTTTGATATTTTATTATTTTAACGCCCTAAATGGTCTTTTACGTAATTATAAAATTAAAACAAAGATTTACGAACCACGAAGTAAAATACAAACATATAGTACAATAAAATACAATAAATGTCGACCTTCGTGGCTCAGTTGGTTAGATATCTGACTGCTGAGCAAAGGTCCCGGGTTCGATTCCTGGTGGAGACACAGTTTTTAATTGTGTTTTCAGTCTGGATCTGTGAGACGATAAATACCGTAAGTCTCCAAAATGTGGCAACTTGTTATTGGGTGCGTGTTAAATTAATATTTGACATAGTACCTGTTAGTTGCCCGAGAAACAATATTAAATATTTAAAAAAATACGAAGAAAAAAATTAACAATGAATGAGCAAAAAAAAAACAAAAATTATAAAATAAAAGATGGAGAACAACAAGAAGACGCCATATTGATTCATATTTGTGATATGTTATTTATTTTATATATAAAAAATAATCTTTGATACGTTACATTTAAAAACTAAAATTTGATAATAACAACAAAATTAATACACTTTAAAATTTGTGTTTCACACTAAACTCCTATTCCAATAACATCTAAACATATTCATATTAATATAATATACAGTCACCCCCTCCACCCTCAACCTGTACAGCTGGCCTATCCTCCATAATTTTTAGTTTAACACAGTTAGTTTGTATGTGAACTCCAGAAGAAAGAGAGGTGCTCTCCAAAACCGGTCGAGGTATCGATGGAGTTTAGTGTGAAACACAAATTATAAATTGTATTAATTTTGTTGTAATTTTTAAATATGGCACAAAAATTAAGTTTTCAAAATAATTATAAAAATAAACTTTGATATGTTATTTATTTTATATTTAGACACACACCTCTTTTCCACCTAACCACTCAGCACACTAATTATGCTCAGCATGCAACAATCTACAGAATCTGTAATACATACAATAGGCATTTCCAAGAGTTCGACATATTCTTACTAAGTGCACCCACATTAAAAAAATCTATCAGACTTAAAATTTCATCCTTATAATCAAACTCAACACTTAATATACTGCACACATTTATATATACAATTTCACACATCATTCACACAATATCTCACCATTATATTTAACTATTCCTAATTTATTTATCTTAATATATAACAATAACTCCAGTGACAACCTGTAATTAGCCTATATATTGCTCAAATCATATTTATTTTATATAATTTATTATACGCTGTATGTTGTCCTTTATATAAATAAATAAATATTTAAAAACTAAATATTGACATATTATTTATTTTATATTTAAAAACTAAACTTTGATTATTTAATTCTATGTTTTTATTTTTTTTTTATTTATTGAAGACAAACATACAGCCAATTTAGTACATAAGACAAGCAGACATTAATAAAAACAATTAAGCCAAAAATGTTTGATGAGTATTACTGGTTAACAAAACATGAATTGAGAAAATAAAAACAATCAGTAACATAATATTATTTGCTGTAGGAAATGGAAATTGAAAGGAAATGGGACGATATGGGAAGCGTGCGTAAGATCACTCAGAGCGATGAGGGAACGTGGCCAAAATGGATAATTTAAATCTTCTATGCGATGAATTGAAGAGATCAATGTCATGGAAGAAAGATTCATAATTTCTGCATGCTCTGTATATAAAAGAGTGCTGTGCATAATTTGTGCCACAGATGGGAAGTCTGAATGTATATTTTTTTCTAGTCTGTATGTTGAAGGGAATTTTCGCAAGAAGTGCATCGGTGTCAATAATACTGTTCACTATTTTGTGCAGGAATGTCATGTCAAATACAGTTCTCCAAGGACATATAACTTCATACATACATACCATCACGCCGAGAAAATCGAGCTTTATAATCCTAGAATTTTCGCACACATTCCTGGCTTCATTTAGATCCATGCATAGTCTCATACATGCTCGTCGATTGTTCAACTTCCTTAAGTTGCCATCATTCATTTTACTTCATTATTTAATATATATTATATAATGTTTATTTTGTTTCCAGTATTGATGTGATCAGCAATACAATACTGTTGAATTATACTTTTTTATTACAAAATACCGCTTTTAAAAACAGTCAATCTGTTCACACGATAACTTTGTAGGAATACCCGTGATCAGACTTGGAAACGAATCATATGTGAATGCATCAACTTTTTCTTGCCAGGATACAAAAGGATTCTTATGAACCCATTGGACATGCGAACTTTGAGACTATGAAGAACAACTTCAGAGTTAAGAACTCAGTATTTACTTTTAGATGACTCATATGTCAATTTGCCTAATTCATAGTTATTTTGTTCAATAGTACGTGGGTGGTTCATATTTAATTGATCAATGACTCGTTATCGAAAACCTGAAAATATTTATGATAATATAAATTATAGATTTTTAAACAAAATTAAAGTTTTTAATTACTTTTTTTATAAGTGTATACAATAAAAATAAATATTTTTATCGTAAAAATTATGCACTTTTCGGCACTTTTTAGTGGATTATCTGCAAAGTTTTAAAGGTTTTTATAAAATTATCGGCGAGATTTCGCTATCAGTCCTTGTATGCAGTTTAGATTGATGTATAGACAGAATAAACTTATTTTATAATATTTAAGTTTTTTTTGTGAATAAAAAAAAGCGACTAGGGCACTGGGTAAGTTATCCAGTAGTCTCGAGTTCGAATCCTGCCACGACCGATTTCGTTCACCTATAGCACAAGTATTTATGCATATTTTAGGAAATTTATGATGATGTATATTATGTACTTTTCACTAGGACATATTCATACTTAAAAATAAAGTATATTTACAATGTTGAACAAGGTATTGTTTTTTTTTTATTTTTATGTGGAAGTCGAGGCAGTCGATGACAGGTCGTGAGCCCTGTACATGCCTTGTTTTCCAGGATCTCCTTTGATATTCCAACTTCGTCTCTATTGACATGTCGTAAAAATGCCATCAAAATGTCATTCTTAATATTTCTCTATATTCATTTCTTGAATAAAACAATTGTATTTTTGTTGGTTGTCTATAGCATAGAGTTAAGGTTTTAGCACATAATTTAAAATGGTGCCTTACTATTGGATAGCTAGAGGTTGTGGAGAATCACGTAGATATAAGGACCGCCTTCCCGATGGTATATATGTACTTAAGCCACAAAGCCTTAAATACCACCCCCCATACTCCAGACACTCACCCTCCATCCCTGGCTGGCTATATTCATGACACTGGACCACTCAACTTTTATATACGGTCACCCCTAACATGGAAGCATAATGAACATAAACATACTTCACGCAGAACAACTGTTAAATATAAAAAAAAAATATTGATTTTCTTATCGGAATTCTGGGGGGCAAGTCTGGTCAAGCGGTCAAATCAATCATGATTACCCATATCATTATTTATTTATCGTTATTAAAAATAGATAACTGTTGTCCAACTAGGTATACCTGTCCTAGGGCTAGCAGTGTATACATTATTATATTTCACAGGAGACATATATATTTGCATTTTTAAGTATCTACATACATACATACCATCACGCCATGTCCCTCACGGGGTAGGCAGAGAGAACCGAACGCCACATTTTTCTATCTTGACACGCATTCATCGCCTCATCAACATTCATACATCGTCTTATACATGTTCGTCTGTTGTTCACGCTTCTTACATTTCCATCTTTCAAAATATCGTTTACATGGTCGTGCCATCCTTTTCTTGGGCGCCCGCGACCTCTTATTCCGTTCCTGTCAGCTTTGTATATTTTCTTCGTCAGGCGTTCTTCGTTCATTCTCCCCAAGTGGCCAAACCATCTCAATGTGTTAACTTTCATTCTGTTAATTACATCTTTCTTTATCTTACATTCTTTCCTTGTATATTCATTCCGAACTCTATCATACATCGTTCTGTTACAAATTCTTCTAAGCGATCTCATTTCAACTGCATTTATTCTGCTTTCGTGCGACTTCTGCCATGTCCAGGTCTCACTTGCATACGTCAGGGTTGACACTACGATTGCGTTATGAATGGCAACTTTAGCGTGTCTTGATATGTTGCGATCATTCATAACTGGTCTAAGTGCTCCATTCACTCTGTTTCCTGCCATAACTCTTCTTTCAATATCCTTATCAGGCCGTCCATTCCGTTGGAACATACTACCCAGGTAGACATACTCAGCGACTTGTTCAAGCCATTCATTTTTAAGTATCTAAACAATATAAACTTAAGACATATTAAAAAAATGGAATTGGAGTCATCATGATATGCATATACATATTGTGTATGTAGGTATCTTATAATTTTTATATGTTAATTGCACAAATAATCTGAAATAGTATCTCCTGGGAATACTGAACTGACAGAGTATAGATATGATCCGTCAGTCATATCTTTATTCAAATCATTGATATATATCAAATATATCAAATCATTGATATAATTATCTTATTACACACAATATCTTAATACTTTGTAGAACTCCATAAGATAATTATATCTATGATATGGGTTATCATGAGGGTTTTGATTTTTTTTCTTTCAGTGTACAATTACTCAAAATAATTAAGAAGATTTTTCCTTTTTTCATTCATACCTGGCCGAAATAAATATTTCTATTAATTACCTATATCTGACTACCCAACTTTGTTACTTTTTCATATTTTTCTTTAGAAATATTTATAAAACAAGTGGGTTGTGGTCAACGCTAAACTTCTCACTAACAAGTCATTATATAAAGTATTAAAATTTTGTATGAAAAATATTCAGCATTTTCATGAATTGTTGCTTTATTTTTTATTTAAATATTTTTTAATGAAAACTTGATAATCCATCAATGCCATTTAATGAAAGTGATGTATATTTTTACCAATTTGAAAAAAAAATTAAAATTTTAATTTTCCCGAGCTTTGGGTCACTTTGAAATATTTGATAGTTAAAAAAATTGAGAAGCACTATTCAGATATCATTCAAAATCTAATGGGGTCTAAGTGAGTATTCGATATACAAATTTGCAAAATTTGAAAGGGATCGAATGAGTACCTACTTTAGTCTTAAATCGATAAAGTTAAATAAACACGCCGTACTTAGCACAGAGCATACACACATATACATTGTGATGAAACTTTCAGAATACAATCTCTGCATGATACTAGTTGATAATCTGCAATGAAAAATAGCCTTAAAATAGCGAAATCATAATTACCCAGTATATCCCCTTGAGTTAGTGAGGAGTAAAAATTTGCAATTTCAAAATTTGAAATTCAAATACATCGGAAAGTCACGCCATGCCTTAATGCGTATACCTAGAGAGTATTTTTTTATATGTATTGCTTCTTCGGCAACTAACAGGTACTATGTGAAATATTAATTTAACACGCACCCAATAACAAGTTGCCACATTCTGGAGACTTACGATATTAATTGTCTCACAGATCCAGACTGAAAACACAACTAAAAACTGTGTCTCCACCGGAAATCGAACCCGGAACCATTTGGATCAGCTACCCAACCAAATGAGCCACGAAGACCGACAAGGTAGACAAAATATAGTGGGCCAATGGCGTACCCCGTCCATACGAGTTTTGCACAACACTAATACATGTACAATGAGTTGGTGTGGTTCAACCAACTCGAAACAGTCCCCCTAGACAACGTGTCATTTAGATCAAGAAAAGAAACCAGAAAAGATAACTCAAGGTATGGAAGTGACAGTTGCCAGTCACGTGACAACTGTCACTTCCATACATTGAGTTATCTTTTCTTGAGCTAAATGACACGTCGTCTAGGGGGGCAGATTTCAAATTGGAAAATGAATTTAATTATTGAAAAAAATTGGTATATAATATAGACTGATTTGTTAAATCTATTCACTTTATTTTGTATACTTAATAATTGTATATATATTATTTTTATTTTATTTGTTTTTTAATTTCTTCTTTGCACACGAGTGCTTGCATTGTATTTTTTATATATTGTATATGATTGTATTTTTTTATGTATTGTATTATTTAATGTTTTTATCTCGAACCATTGATTGGCAGCTAGTTGTTTCTGGCAAAGATATACGTATCTCGCCTTCCTCGTAACCGCCTATTTGATCCGGTCACGTAATGAAAAATGACGAAAGCCTTTGGAGTTTAAAGCCTTCAGCTATGAAACTCGGAAAACTTCCCATCGAATCCTCCAGGGGTCGGGGGGACGGGGGCTGATCAGGAGCCTGGGTGACCTACCCCGGGACGAGGGAGAAGGGGTAGATGGGATGAGAGGAATATGCTGTAGAAATAAAAGCCTTTTCCGTGGAATAAAGCAGAACCTTCTGGATGGAATAAAGAGGCATTGACTTTTGACTGGGACGACCGTCGTTTTATAACTAGTGTATAATACCTACTCTAGAATGGAAGAAATCTTACCATGGCTTATGACCTTAACAAGTTTGTCATTGTAAAATAGGATTCATTCTGTTTTTTACTCTCAGCTATCATATTATTATATTTTTATTTATTTATTTTATTTAATTTTTCACACCTTTATCACAAAGATTATTATGACGATTACTGCTGCCCAACTAGGTAACCCTGTTCTTGGGCTAGCAGTTTACAATTTTACCAAGCCAAATATTTGACATTTTGGTATCACATAGTTATGTATTTTGTCTTTTCCAAAAAAAAAATATTAGGGCGGACACCAGACATCACAACACAACAAATTACAATATTACATAGTTACTAATATCTTAAACACAAAAGTATAAAACGATACAGTAAATTTTGACATGTTATTATTCTAATATTATTTCCACCATAATATGCACACCCGTTGTTGTCATTTATTATTATTATTATTTTATTTCTTTTCCTTTTGTTTTTGTTCTTACTCTATTGTTTTTTTGGTTTTTTTATATGTTTTTATTCTTTTGGATCTACCAAAACATTTTTATATTGTTAAACCAAATTCATTTTTTTGTCATTGTTGGTTAGTTTAAGGTAGCATTTATATTGTATGATATAGAAACTTACTGATAACCATATATGGTTAGTGGGATCTTTTATAAATGAAATTAGGTATGTTAAATAAATAAAAAAAAATCATCCTTAAAGGAGAAAATTGCAGATTTTAATATTATTTCAATAATATTAAATCATTGAAGCCGTGAATCAATCAATAAATTAAATTAAATTAAATTAAATTAAATATAATTTGTACTTGTTTGTTGCATGTATCTATAAAAACAGTCCGTTTGTGAAATATGTACTAACTGTTACTGAAATATGTAATTTTTTTTTCAGAAATCTTCCCGGGAGTGCTATGAACAAATCACCAAGTTTCATCATAGTCAGTTGGATGATATAAGAGCACAAAAAGGACATACAATTTATACTAAAATCTGCAATTTCCACCCATAGAAAGGGGATGCGCGCACTGGTAAACGCAACCACTAGCAGGTGAAGGAAATATAAAAAAAACAGCCATTAAAAAATTAATTGTTTTTTGTCGACTAACAGCTTGAATCAGACTGATGCATTTTTACAAAGGTGATATGCAGACATGTGATTTAAAAAAAATACTATTGATTTTAGATTTTTACAAACACAGCAATAAATTAAGAAGCTCTGAAGAAAAGACAGCTCTTCTTTTGGTGCGCTCTTAATGTCCAATTTATTTCTCAATATTTTTTACTTACCGATTCTGTAAAGTTATGTAGTATTTTTTAATCGATACATATTACATTTAATTTCCCTAGGAGATTGGATGACTTACAACATCATTCGCTGCTTTAATTTATTTAAGACGTCGGTAATAGCCTGGCTCAACTTCATATCTTCAGATGAAAAAGCTTTCATAGCTTAATTGGAAGGACTCTCGATTCATCCCTGGCTAATAATAATTTGAATTCAAAGCCCAAAGAGAGCGAGAGAGATTTTTGAGAATATTCTAGAAGACTTAACTGTCAACAAAGAAATCTAAAGCCGAGGTATTTCTTTAAGTTTCTGCCAATATTTAAGCCCTTTATAACGATAATGCTCAGTTCTGTTTTGGTAATCATAGCTTAATATTAATTCTATTAATTTATTCGTACAAAAATATTTTTGTAGTTTGCGTCATCATGATAGTATACCCGCAATATGTGCTTCTAGTAATATTATTTTCTTCTAGTCACAAAAAGTGCTGTTTTCTCAATTTTAAGTTATGGCCAGTCTTTCCTCAACTAACCTAGCTTTGGCTGGTAAAACTAAAGATTTCTTGAGAAATTTCTAGTCATCCTATTTTTTTCATATTTAACCCTGCATATGTCGCGCTTAATTTGTGAGGTTGTGCGTCGCGCTATGTTCTTTTCCCCGTAAAAAAGACTAGTTACAGAATAATTGTTTTTCTTTAATATTATAACATGGAAAATGAACAATTTCTTATCGAATACATATTTAATTAACCCAATAGCATTAATTTATAAAGAATTTATTAGTACAGTAAGAGTTTGATATTCATTTTTTTAAACAATTATTGAAATCATGCCCGGGAAAATCATATAATATATTGTATTTATGGTAGAAAATTAAACGATATTTTTTGCTCCCATTGTTTTAATAGTATAGTTTTCAAGTATAAAAATAAAATAACAAATTTAAAAAAAATCTAACCACAGAAGTGATGTCAATAATGTTTTTATTTGAACAAATTTTGCACTATTAGCTTCATCATTTTCATTTAGGTAGGTATATGTGTTCCTCCACAGAATTGAAAGAAAAACACACTTCATAGCAAAAAAAGGATTGGAAAAGAACAAGGAGAAGAAATTGGAATCAGGTGTTCAGGGATAAATATTCTATCTTTAATTTTTTCTTGTAAAAGAAAGATATATAGTACAAAAAGGGATGGAATGACCATATTATGAACGGTATTTTGAAAGAAGGAAATGTAAGTATTTTGAACAATCGACGAGCATTTATGAGACGATTCATGGATGTAAATGAAGCCAGGAACGTATGCAAAAATAGAGGAATATGGTGCTCGGTTTTCTCTGCTTACCACTTACCACGTGATGGTATGAATGTAGTTTTTTTCTTGAAAATACAAAGTGAGTTAGATGACATAATCTTCTTCTTCTTTCTCAGCCATCTCTCCACTGCTGGATGTAGGCCTCTTCTAATAGCTTCCACTCGTCTTTTTTCTGGGCTTTTCGAACCCATCCGCTTCCAGCGACAGGGACAATATCATCGGCCCACCTTTTCTGGGGCCGGCCTATTCCCCTTTTCATATCCCATGGTCTCCAATTTAGAATTCTGGGTGCCCATCTGTCCGTACCCTGTCTGGCAACATGACCTGCCCATTGCCATTTAAGTTTTGCAACTCGATCCATGACATCAACAACTTTTGTCTGGCGTCTGATTTCTTCATTTCTAATTTTGTCTCTTAGACTTACGCCTATCATTTGCCTTTCCATGGATCTCTGAGTGCATTTTAGCTTATGTATGGTCCTCGCAGTTAGCGTGATAGTTTCCAGACCATACGTAAGCACAGGCAGGATACATGTTTCAAAAACTTTTCTTTTCAGACATGTGGGAATATCTCTGTTTTTTAGGACATGTTTAAGTTTTCCAAAGGCTGCCCAACCTAGTCCGATCCTTCTGGGTATTTCTGCTGTCTGGTTATCCTTTCCTAATTTTATCTTGTGTCCAAGGTATATATATTCTTCAACATCTTCAATTATTTTACTATCAATTGTGATAGTGCTGTTAGATGATGGACTCATGATTTTCGTTTTGTTGATATTTATTTCCAGGCCGACCATTAGGGAAGCATCGTGGAGTTCTTTTATCATAACATGAAGTTCTTCCAGATCATCACTTATAAGCACTATGTCATCTGCAAAACGGAGGTGGTTTAAGTTTGTTCCATTTATTTTTATTCCCTTGTCTTCCCAGTTCAAAGTTTTAAATATGCCCTCCAAAACCAATGTAAACAGTTTAGGTGATATGGTATCTCCTTGTCTGACACCTCTTTTTATATTGATTTTTTCTGTTTTTGTATTTTCATCGATTCTTACATCCATGGTGGCGTGTTCATATATAAATTTGATAAGCCTTGAATATCTGGAGTCAATTCTCGCATCATTTAATGCGTTTATTATTTCACATTGTTCTACAGAGTCGAATGCTTTTTTATAGTCGATGAATGCAAGATGAATTGTTATATTATATTCAGTAGTTTTCTCAATTAGTAGGCGCAGAGTTTGGATATGGTCTGTAGTTCCAAAATATTTTCTAAAGCCAGCTTGTTCAATTGGTTGGTAGAAATCCAGTTTAGGTGTTAAACGGTTTGTGACAATTTTAGTGAGAAGTTTATAAGTATGGGATAACAGGCTTATTGGTCGATAATTCTCTAAGTTTTCAGGATCCCCTTTTTTATACAATAGTATAACTTCAGAATTTTGCCACTTTTCAGGTATGACCTCCAGTTCTACGCACTTGTTTAGGAGTATTCTTATTGCTTCAATGATTTCTTACCCACCCAACTTTATCATGTCGCTTGTCACTTGATCTTCACCTGGACTTTTATTATTTTTCATGTATTTGAGTGCATTTTTAATTTCATTATAATCTATCTCTGGTATCTCTTCGGAGCCAACATTTAACACAGTTACATTTGTTTCTCTATTTTGTGTCATTGGTTTATAAAGTTCCGTGTAAAACTCTTGCACTGTATTTATTATCATATTTTTATCATTTTCTGTACTTCCGTTTCTATTTTTTAATTTAATTATGTTTGATTTACCAGAATTGTTGTTTGATCTAAGCACTTTCATATTCTTATTTGATTCTATTGTGTTCATAATGAGATTTGTGTTGTATTTTCTAATATCTTTCCTTACCTCTTTCCTTATAATTTTATTAAGAGTTTTATATTCGTTTGAATCTCTGTTAATTTGTCTTTTCTCTTCTATAAGTTTTATTGTGTTTGGAGATAATTTTTGGTTCTTTCTTTTCTGTCTGAATGATATTGTTTTTACAGCTGTTTGAACACTCGTTGTAATTTTATCTGTGAGGTCGTTTATTTCCATAATCTGAAGATCTGTTTTGGCTCCCAGCTTTTGTTTTAGAATATTTTGGAATTCTTCTTGATGTGCGGCAATTATTTCAGTTGTAGGTACTTTTTTGGGTTTTTTATGGATCATGTTGTATCTTTCAGCCTTTGTGTTTATTTTGAAAGAAGCTCTCACCAGTCTATGATCGCTTCCCGTGTCAAATTGATTTAGAACTGTTACATCTTTACAATATTTCAGGTTGTTTGTAATTATATAGTCTATCTCATTTTTTGTTTTGCCGTCGGGACTCTTCCATGTCCATTTTCTTTGTTTTTTCTTTTTGAAGAATGTGTTTGTGCAATACAGTTGTTCATATTGTAAGTAATCTAATAGTGTTTCTCCTCTTTCATTTCTATTACCCAAACCAAACTTCCCAATGTATTCTGGATCTCCCCATTTTTTCTCTCCTATTTTGGCATTAAAGTCCCCAGTCAAGATAGTCAGTTGTGTTCTTTCTAATCTTTTTGCCTTTGAAATATCTTCATAGAATTTTTCAATTTCTTCGTCTTCCGCTGTACTTGTTGGAGCATATACTTGTATAATCTGTATTGTGAATCTCTTATTTAGTCTTAATATTATGTATATAACTCTATCCGATACGCTGTTCATTTTTGTTACTCTAGTTTTAAGATTTTTATGTACCATTATAGCTGTACCTCCCGTTGATGACTGTTTATTGTTTCGGTATAACAAGTGACCTGATGGAAGAGTAGTAGCTTCTTCTCCTTTAAGTCTAGTTTCGCAGATTCCCAAAATGTCCCAGTTTATATTTTCTAGTTCTTTTTCCAGTCTAAGTCTATCTTCTTCTTGTCTCATGGTTCTGATATTATAAGTCGCTATTTTAATTTCTGTATTTTTTCCGTGTTTCGAGTTTTTGCCTCCCCCAGAATCCTTGAGGCTGACCGCTTTAATGTCGGTGTGAGATTTTGAACTATACGTTCTACTCACCTGGGGTATTTTTGTTTTAAAAGTCGAGTTCATGGTTTATTTTGAAGGTTTTTGGCATTTAAACACCACGCTTGATGACATAATATCCGGACATTAAACTCGGGGTTCAGTATGACGTTAAGCAAAATAATTCAAGAAGTTTCGATTTCTAAAACATTTATTGTATCCTTCTGACGTTATCATTGGTCACGAGTTTCTCTCCATCTGTCAAATGACAAATTATCTACGGATTTCAATATAATTATCCTGTGCTAGATCAGGATTCAGATCCCTCTCTCGCAAATGTTTTTGATGCTGGACAGCCATGTGGATTGTGGTCTGCTTGGTCTTCAGGCTGGAGTCTTGATATCCTATACTGCCTATATCATGTTTAGATTACTAATTGACTATTTTAATTTAAGGATAAGCTACACATTCGTCAAACGTGCAGATGAAACAAATGCATAGATCATTCAACAAACGGTAATTAATCAAAGACTGGATCAAAAATAAGATAAATAATATTTTGTATCAAAATTATAAATGTATATTACGGTTTCGCCCATTCTATAATGCAATATGGCATTGTTGCATGATGGGGGGGGGGCGTATAAAGCATCCATTTTGCCTCTAGAAATGGCACAAAGATTAATAATAAAAATAATAAATAAAAAAACTTCTGACTACCCAACTTTGCAACTATTTCGTGGATTTCAAGTGTCGTCTTTTAAAAATATTTATAAAAAATATGCTATTTCAAATACATACAGACATAGGAAGGTCGCACCATGCCTTTGTACGTGTGGCGAGTGATAGACATAATATAGTGGGTCAACTGTGTACCCCATTAACACATACATACACAACACAGCACTACTACACGTACAATGGGGTGGTGTGGTTCAATTTACTTGAAACAAATTTGAGACTGGCAAATGAATATAATGAATTCAAAAGAAGAATAAAAAAAACTTATAAAATTTGACTGATTTTTAAATAATTTTAACATCTTTTTGCATAGATAATAATTATTTATTAAAATATATTGTGTTTTTTGTTTTTAAATGTCTCCTTTACACAGGAGTGCTTGCACTCTGGTAAAGGGAATTATGTTTTTACTTACTTTGTATTTTTTGATTGTTTTTTTTTGATATATGTATTATAAATTTAATTAAATAAAAAAAATGTGGAGACTAAAAAAATACGTCAGAAAAACGAAGTACATATACATGGTTCAATGCGTGAGACATTTTTTATAAAGCGATTCATCGGAGACGTTATACCAAGGCAATTAATTTTTTTAAGCCTTTTAAAATATCTTGTTTGCAAAGCTAATTTAAAGATTCATTTCTTTTTAGATTCGCGATTCACAACAGGGAATGGAACCATTTTTACTGATGTAAGGGGAACTGTTTGAACCGTGTAATCCCTTCATTTAAAGAATAATATTAATAGGGGAGCGAATAAAGTTATACAATTCTTTTAAAAATATATGATGTGAAAATTGAGAATAAATTGTTCAATAGTAGGTACTATTGAATAGTGAAAATTATTATCCATATTATTTATTATTTATTTAATATGGATCCTCTATTTAAGGCTCAGAAAGCTCTCATTAAAGTGATAATTAAAAAACCTTTCCATTTCCCGACCATTCAACTATTTAAAGACTTTAACGTACTAACTACAGCACAACTCTATATTAAACAAATTCTTATTCACTTTAAAAATGATAAGAAAAACCATCACTGCTCAACATTCTCACGATACAAGACACAGACATAATCACAACTAATCACTCTGAAGACAAATACTACATACGGACAAAGACATTATCAATACTTGGCTCCAAATATCCTAAATTTAGTTGCAAAAGATATAAAGAACATACATTTAATAGAAAATACAAGATTTAAACATACAATACAAACATGGTTATATAACAATGGGATTAATCAACTATTGTCAGCAAATTCTCAATTCATAACAACATACACGACAAAACTACTAACATAGGACTCAATAAGTGGACCATGGGCTACACAATCATATTATATAACAGCTTACAATGATTTAGTAATTAATATTATGTAACTAGTCTACCACCTCGGAACAGACCTGGCCTAGTGAGGTGGTCCAAACCAAACTAATTTATTTGTTATGTTGCTTATATAAAATTATGTAAATTTTGGTATATGTAATAAAAAAATACACAGGATAGATAATATATTTGTTTAAAGAGATACCCAACCGTTTTTTCTTTTTTTTCAAATTGATGGAAAGTCTTTGTGGAACTTTTGGGTTTCTTTAAATAGGCAGGAATGTGGAGATGAAGTTAAAAGTAATTTGACAGTGTTTGGTATAAGTGCCTACTCAAGAAAAAAATGGGGAATAAAAGAGATGGAACGAGTTGATCATGAGACGAGAGGAGAATGTATGACTGAAAGAGATATTGTAAGTAAGAAGAAAATAAATGCCCTAATGTGGTTTGGCCACATTGAAAGAATGATCGATGATAGTCTGACAAAAAAGTACATATTTAAAGAGATACGAAAAATCGAGGTCGGCCAAGGAAAATTGGCACGATCACATAAATGGATTTTTTTAAATAAAGCGAGAAATTTATGTCACAAAGGAGGAGCGTGGCGTTCGGTTCGGTGCTACCCCAAATAGGGACATAGCGTGATGGTGTGGTATAGAGTTGCCCAATGAAAAAAAAAACAAAAATCACCTTCATTTGGTATTCAAAGAACATATTCGGAAAGTGGAGAAGTCAGACATTAAAAAAGGGAAAATTATCCATTCATTCATTCATTTATTTATTCATGCATGCGTTCATGTAAATGAGAGAAGAAATATTAGAAACCAGATTACATTATGTTAAAAGCATGTATGATAAGGTGTATGGAGAAAGAAGATGTAATCGAAATTTCCCATGGTAAGTATGTAGTTCTTTTGATCTACTCCATTAGGTACTTGGCGTGATGGTATGCTTATATTGATTTTAAAAAAAATGTACGACATGAAAGCAAAAACGTTCAATTTCCCACCGCTGAGCATTCAATTTGAATGGGTGTACCGTACCTATCAGAGAAAAAATAAAATAAACGAAATACGTGTCCTTTTAAATGAAGCGAACCGCCCCAACTCCTCCTTAAAAAGTGGAAAAATAATGATTTAATCCTACTTTTTCTTGTTGGGCACATAAAAATACCTCCACCCCGGAGCAACGGTGGCTGTGATTGGTTCACCGGCACGGGGGAGTCGTCAGGAGTTGGGGGGGGAAAAGAAATGGTTTTAATCTTTGCTTTGTAAAGGTGATTAAAAGGGATTATAGGTTTGGAAGTATGCTAAGTATTTCACTAGACCCTTCGTTATGGCGCCATCTAACGGAGAAAGGAAGAAACTCGATGAATAGGTGTAGATCACGAACTTTTTTAATAATTAACTCCGTCAACTGGGACTTAATTTCTTTTGATTTATATCTGGGCTTAGAGTTTCTTTTGAATATTATTAAGTATTCCCATTATATTAACAAAGAATTATTATTATTTTATATTCTCTCCGCTTTATGTTTCTAAACAAAAGGATCGCCGAGGATTTTACGACGTTATTAATTACACCACGACGACTTTCATCATTAGGTAAAATTTTAAGATTACTTTTTGTAGTAACGATATTCCTTTTTAAACACAATCATAAAGATTAAATTGACTCACATATCGTAAGGAATATAAAGAACTGAAATAATCTAGACCAGGAGATTGGAACTCAGTGAAGTGGAACGAGGATATCCCAAACACATTCCATGTTTATATATAAATCGGATATTAATGACACATTTATATAGCAGTAAAGGTATTTGCTTCTCGAAATTTGACTCCCTTCGTTATCAACATGTACTTTTTGAAATTTGTGTTGAGAACTGTGTAGCTGCACCTGGTCAGCGGCAATGTGTATAGCTTCATTTATCTCGAATACTCCCGAAGATTGACGAGGATCAACAACACAGATTTTTCATGTGTTGATCGTTCAATAGAATAGAGTCGAGTTAAATCTTTATCTATTAGTTCCAACCCACGACATCATAAATTAATTAAGTTATTATTTATATTGTAATTTCATTTGTTTTAAATAAACCAGTGTTGATCATGTAAGTAGTTCTTTGATTGAAACCCTATATTATCATTGGGAGGCAGATGTTTTAAATTAAATAATATAATCCATTTGAACACGCCAATATGTAATAATAAGATAATTCCTTCTGATTAAATCAATAGATAAACATCCACCCCCAAAACTGTATCAATTTTCATTCTGAACCATTCCAAAAATATTTTAAATAGATTACATTGTCCTCTATAAGGAATTTGCAACTCCCACTTCTGTATATCAATATCCAATGCATTCGTTTTACCAGCCCCCCTAGACAACGTGTCATTTAGCATTGAGCTAAGGGGGCAGGGTCGTTAAGGTCTCGGAATCTTCATCGATGATGACCTTTCGTGGCATGAACAGGTGTCGCATGTCAGCAAATCTATTTTCTATGGCCTACAAGCACTTAAAAAAAACTTAAAAACCTCCGTCAATTGCATTGTAAAATAACTAACACAATGATTTCTTCTCCCGTTGCTTGATTATACCGATGTATGCTTTTCGGATGCTTATGAAGTGTATCTCAAGAAACTATATGTCAGATTCATCGTTGAAAAATATTCAAAATATATATATCAGATTCATCTTTGGGTTGAAAAATTTTGATCATATTTATCATCTTACCGCAATCTTCTTTATTGGCTCAAGATACGCCAGCGGCGCAATATACACATTCTGTCACTGTTTTACAATATTCTCTCTAATCCAAACCTTCCACAGTACCTCAAAAACAAATTCAATTATTTATACCATCATGGACTTTCACTCCGATCTGCTGAACGTACTAGTACATTACTATATATCCCTATCCATAATACAGAATTTTGGAATGGATCATGGAATAGCCCGGATAGTCCGGATATTGCGTCGTTATATATCTCTCTTTGTATTTTTAAGAAAAAACTAAAGAATGAATATTAATTTATCCCTAAAAACCTGATCCCGATTTCTTCTTCTTGTCCTTTCCCTATCCTTTTTTTGTTATGATTTTTTTTTTGTTTTAATTATTATTTTAGTGTAATATATCTTTAATAAGATTTTTGCTTACATTTTTGTGTTGATGTACCTACATAAATAATTTAATCATATTTTATAATCTGGTTGGTTGGAAGAAATTGCTTAATGGCATTGATTGCCACCAAATTCTGGTGGCACAGTCACGCTGTATGATGTACCAAGAAGTCTATAGATTATTATTGGTCTGTGGTAACACTATATGATTTTTTTTAATTTCTTATTTACATAATATGTGGCTCAGTGCTTTTGGAGGGTTTTCTCCAACCAAAATGTCTGGAAATGTAAAAGGTGATTTCCAAATTTATTTTGTAAAAAATATGCCTTATATTATAATTGACAATAAGGAATTTGCTTGTACCTTTGCTACCTGTTATCTGCTAAAGCCATCACTACTTTACAGTAGCCAAAAAAAAATATTTGTAATTTTAAAGTAAATTTGTAAATAATTCAGTACCTACTTTTTCCCCAATCTACGTTGTAGCAATATAAATTAACTTTATTATTGTACATATAAATGAACTTTATTATTTATAAATCAAAAATGGGTATGTGTGATGTGTAATTGTTTTTTCTCTTTATAAATAAATAAATAAATAAATAAATAAATAAATAAATAAATAAATAAATAAATAAATAAATAAATAAATAAATTTATTTATTTTATTTTTTTTATTTTTATTTTTTTTTTATTTTTTATTTTTTCAAATTGAAGCTAACAATGTACAAAGAATAGTATATGTATATGTATAAAAATATCAAATATAACAATTATCATCTCCGCACATCAATTATTAGCTTACAATACTATCATGATTTATTACAAAATACAGTCATATATACAAGATACAAAATCATATGTGTGTGTGAGGGTGTATATGTGTGAAGGTGTGTGTGTGTATGTGTGTGTATGTGTAAGTGTACATATATGTGTATGTGCATGCGTGCTGTGCGTTAGTGATAATCTTATGAAATTCCTGTTTTTAATTTTTGAGCGAGTTTATGTTTTGTATCACTGAATAGGTCTATGTCAAGGGACTTCTCATATTTTATGTATGTGTTTATAATTCTGTTTATAGTTGAGTTTTTCGCGGCATTAGTTTTGTATAATTTAGGTCGGAAGAGAGTTGTGTGTCTGGAGCGTCTCAATGGTACGTTAAAGTCAATACTCGACAAAAGTTCCGGGCAGTCAATAATATTGTTCAATATGTTGTACAGAAATTGTATATCTTGGCATTTGCGTCTTGATTCTAGTGACGGTGGAATAGGTGCAACAATACTTCGATATGCCAATCTCTTCAAATATTTACGCTGTATTTTTTCTATATTATTAATGTGCACTCGATATTGCGGGTTCCAAATAACAGAGCCAAACTCCAGTGTACTTCTGACTAGTGAATTAAATAATATTTTAAATGTTTGTGGATTTTTGAAATCTTTACTTATCCTAAAAATAAAACCTAATTTTTTATAACCTGCTATTGTAATTTTATCTATATGTTGTCTGTAATTTAATTTGCTGTCCAAGAATAATCCCAAATCCCGACACAAAGATTTCTTTACTATGTGTTCATCATTTAATGTGTAATCGAAAGTGTGTTTATTAATTTTTCTAGTGTAAGAAATTGAGAAACATTTAGAGGCGTTCAGTTTTAATAAATTTAATCTACAATAAGCTGCAAGTCGATCCAAATCTTCTTGAAGTTTTGCACAGTCAGATATAGTTTTCACACAATTGTAAATTTTCATGTCGTCTGCAAAGAGTGAATAATTAGAGTATTTAAAACAATTTCCAATGTCGTTGACATATACATTAAACAGTAGTGGTCCCAAGTGGGATCCTTGAGGAACTCCAGAACATATATGTGTTATATTTTCAGATGCATAACCCTTTACCACCGTAAGTTGAGTGCGATTAGAAATATAAGATTGAATCCATCTATGAAGATCTCCATGTATGCCAATTTGTAAAAGTTTTGTTATTAGTACATCATGGTTAACACGATCAAACGCTTTTGAATAATCAGTGTAAATTGTATCAATTTGATGTCCTTTATCCATATTATCATTGAGATAATGAGTGAAAACAGCGAGGTTAGATATCACTGAGCGCTTTTTCATAAAACCGTGTTGCTTTTGTGTGATCAATGAAGAAATGCAGGGATAGAGTTGGTCATAGACGATCTTTTCTAATATTTTGCTCAAAATTGGTAACTTTGATACGGGCCTATAATTTTCTACATTATGTTTGTCACCAGATTTGTAAATCGGAGATATTAATGCTGTTTTCCATCTCGCGGGGAAAATACCTTGTTTGAGTGATTTGTTAAACAAATCGAAAACCGGTGTCACCAGCATGTTGGCGCATTTGTTAATAAATATTCCAGGTATTCCATCAATACCTGCGCCTTTCCTGGGGTCTGTTTTACTAAGATAAATTAATGTTACGTTTTTGTCAATGTTTATTGGAAATTTTGATTGATCAGTTGTACTATGACCGCTGGTATGTGTTACTGTAGATGAGTCAAAAACTGTGGCGAAATATTTCGAAAACAGGTTGGCAGTTTCAACTGGATTTTCTGAACTATTTGTTTGATATGTCATTGAGTCGGGTATAATCTGTGATTTACCTTGTGATTTTACATATGACCAAAAACTGTTGACATTATTTTGAATATTCGATTCTACAGAAGTGATATATCGTTTATATATCTCTTTAGCCATTTTTTTGTGCCTTTTTCTTAAGAGTTCATATGTGGCGCGGTCAAGGGGATTTTTATTTTTTTTCGATAATCTCAAGTAAAAAAGTTTTTCATTAGTTATTTTTATCAATGATGATGTATACCAATTGGGATAGTGACAACTTTTTATGACTCTACTTGGGATCAATGAATCTATAATAGGATTAATTATATTATAAAAATTTTCAACAGATGCGTTGATGCAAGAAGTATTTTGAACTGGACTCCAATCAGTTAATGAAAGAATTTCATTTATTGTATTATAATCTGCTTTATGGAACTGTTTTGTCGAGCGTGGTATAGAGGTTTTCATCGTAGAATCCGCTAGAGTAATATCCAGCAGTAATGATCTATGATGAGGATCCTCACTAACAAGTGGCTCATCTGCAGCAGATACAGAGACTAATATGTTACTAAGTATGAGGTCTAATATGCGATTATGAGCATTGCGAATATTATTCATTTGTTTTAAGTTAGAGAAAGCAAGGGAATTTATCAATAATGTAGAGCATTGATCTATGTTGTCCATTATAACATCCGTTGTTTCCCAATTTATAAAGGGCATATTATAATCGCCAATAATCAAGAAACCATCATCAGGAAATTTCACTATCAAATCATTTATTCTATTAGTATGCTCGGAAACCAGATTTATTCGTTCTGCAGTTGTCAGTTTGGGGCCCGTTCCTGGGATATACGTGCAACATAAATGGACTTTTTTCAACCTTTTTAATGTAATCGTTATCCAAATATCTTCTGCCGATGTATACCAATCATTCTGTACAATAGTTTTGTATTGTTTTTTAATAGCTATTGCCACTCCACCCCCTCTGCTTTTATTTTGAATATTTCTATTTCTCCTGTACACATTATAGCGTGTATCGAATATTTCACTGTCGGATATGCTATCAACAAGCCATGTTTCACATATAAATATTGCGTCATAATCGTTTGACAATACGTTAAAATAGAATTCTTCAGTTTTTGTTCTTAATCCGCGAGTATTTTGATAGTACACATGAATAGATTCAGCCATTATAATAGGTAGATATTAAGTTATCATTACTGATACTCAAAAAAAATACAATTATTAAACATAAATAATATCTATAGAAAAATGTTATGAATTGTGAAAAGTCCACTGGGCTCAGCTCTGTTGACTGACATAGGTAATTCGTACGCACTAGCAACGTAAGCGTAATATCCATTTTTAGACTTAAGTTACACTCAAATGAATAACAATCACCTATATCGAGATATCCAATGCAATTGGATCTATTATATGATAAGAATATTACATATGCATTCACATACTGATTGTTGTAACATGTTGGTCTAAGTGAGTCTTGTATGCGTATTGTGTAATTTGTGAGAATGTATGTATATTTCTGTGTGTATTGTGACAGTGGTAAGTAGAATTTAAATAATAATATAAATGAGTATTTCATTGACGTTCGAGGTCCTCTAGTTGATCTACGCTGTAGATATGTATCGGTCTTGAGGTGGTGTCCTTCCGAATCATGATCTTTGAGTTTCTTATCCATAAAAAATTGTAGTTATTTTGTTTTTTGAATTCTTTGGCGGCTCTCAGTATGTGTTTCGATTTGAATGTTAGATGGTCGTTAATGAAAAAGCGAATCTTCTCTCCTGGTATATTGATCATGTTTGTGTCGATGCCTTTCTTCTTTTTGACTGCTGCCAACATTTCATCTTTTTTGTTCTTAGAGTCAAACTTAACAACAATATTGTTACTCTTCCGAGTCAAAATATTTCTGCTGCCGGCTGTTCTATATGTCTCGATTATATCTTTGTCACTAAGTGTACACCCCAACGATTTTCCAATATCCAAAACAACTCTTTTAATATTCTCTTGGTTTGATTCTGGCAGGCCGTGGATTTCTATATTATTTATCAGTGAACGTTGCTCAGACTCTAATAGTTCTCTGTTATTTTTATCTGTTTTTTGTTTCAAAATGTTTACTGTTTTCGTTAGTGTAGCTAACTCGGATTCTAATCTGTCAACTTTATGAATTTTACTCTCCAAAGCCTCGAACCTAACAGAAAATTGATCAAGTTTTGAGTTTGTAAAGTCAATGGATTTTTTAAATTGTGTTATTTCATCTTTTAACTCTTTGACTTGATCTTGTACTTGTATGCTTATGGATTTAAATGCAGACAGTTCAGAGGTAATCTTTTTTAGTTCTGCCATCACAGAATCTATGGTGTTATTAGAGTTAGTAGGGTCGGATTTGCACGTAACGCAGCGCCAGATTTTCCTTTTCTCTATGTTTGATTATCGGAAAGTAGTCTCAGAGGTACCCCCGCATTCATAATGTAATAACTTTTTGCACGATGTACAGGTTACCCCGTCAGTTACAGTTTGTTGGCATTTAAAGCAATCCATATTAATTGTTAATTGATTTTTTGTTATGTACATATATAGTGTAGGTATGTGGGTAGGGCTCAACAGAGCTCTATTTAGTATGAGAAAAAGCTTATTTTCATAGATAACTTTAGAACCTTGTAAGATAGAACATTGATCCCGCGAGGTTTTTTGTACCAAATTTGATGGGCTTTCTAATGGTATATAAATAAACAACACATACCCATCACCAAAAGCGGCACTTCACCAAAATGTCACTTTTCAGATATAAACTGGTATAACTTTATTGATTTTGTTTAATTTCGAATACTAAAAATGCAGTTTTGTAGCACTTTTCAAATGAACTGGAAAAAGATAAAAAAAAATTTCCTTGGAAAAACTTTGAAAATTTTCACTACGGAAAAATCATTTTCCTTCCTCAGCGTTAGGAGTTAGAGTAGCGCCTCCGCGACGTTTTTTCTTCGGGTTGATACCCTCTATATTTTACAAACAAAATTTTATCACTTTGATAATCGGGAAGAGCAGCGTTTTCAATTTTCTCACAGTTTTCCGATGATTATTCACTTTTTCCACGACAGCCTTTCCAATTCAATTAATTTTACAAAAAAAAGTTTATCACACAGTAAAGCGGAAAAATTGCTATCGAATGATATATATAAGTAATGAATTGCACAGATTTTTCACTGCAAAAAGTTAAATACTATTGGAGAGAAAGATAGAGCACGTCAATTCAAGTTGTATTATGACTTCTGTTGTGAAATGTGTATTAAATTAATAAATAAATAAATAAATAAATAAATAAATAAATAAATAAATAAATAATTAAATAAATAAATAAATAAATGAATAAATAAATAATAAATAAATAAATAAATGAATAAATAAATAATAAATAAATAAATAATTATATTAATTGATCACTAAATAAATAAGTCTACGTTGTATCAATAAGCCTACGTTGTATCAATAAGACTACGTTGTAGCAATAAGTCTACGTTGTATCAATAAGTCTACGTTGTAGCAATAAGTCTACGTTGTAGCAATAAGTCTACGTTGTAGCAATAAGTCTACGTTGTATCAATAAGTCTACGTTGTAGCAATAAGTCTACGTTGTAGCAATAAGTAATATATTTTTATAATATTTTTCCCTCATCAAGCACAAGATTGTAATCTTTTTGATGAGGTACTGCAGGGAAAAATATGTAAGAATATTATTACTAGTGAATTTATATATTAAATTTAAAGATATAACTTTGTATTAACCACGTTTTTTGGTTGAAACGATGCGATGCGACCGGTTTCGGAACTAACCGTTCCCTCATCAGGCTAACTTTCAACTGAAACAGAATGTGACGACGTGCTTACAAGAAATCTATGGGGGCGGAGGTAGAGGTAGGGTGGGGGTACTTAGGGTTGGGTCTTGTGCAGGGTGGGTCCGATTGGCTGAAGGATTAGAAGTGAGAATAAGTCTACGTTGTAGCAATAAGTCTACGTTGTATCAATAAGTCTACGTTGTAGCAATAAAGTAGATTTTCGGATTTTTTGGATTTTAAAAATCTTATATTGATTTATGTACATACATATACATATATGTACGTACGTATAGATTGAGAATAATCTTATTTTGCCTGGGAAATAGTAAAGTACATAGCAACAAGGTGACACTGTATGTATGTATGTATATGTATATAAATATACAGAGAAGCGTTAGGTCTGATACTATTAACAATTCTATTTGCCGGATCACGAACCACAATTCCCTACCGAGGTAGTCGCAGATCCTTAATACTAAACTAAGATACGTGTTTCACTTCATTTATACCGTATTTGTACTAAATACACAAGATCTTTCTAGTCTATTGTCTTACATTAACGCAACTACCATCAAAATAAACTGTCAAAATGTTTGGAAGTTAAATATAATATCTATATTACTATCATTTATTTTTTTCGCTATCTATCTTATGGTATCATTGTAGCTATTTCTTTTAGCCCGGAAAATTAAAAAAAATTACTACTCACTTCCCGAAATGAATATTTAAATCAAAAATAATTAGACAAACTCATTTCAAGAAAATGCTGAAAATTTTCCATATGTTTTTGAATATTTTATGGAGTGACTTGGTAGTTAGGAGTATAGCGTTGGCTACAACCCACTCGCTTTTAGTTAAAACTTATATATTACATCGTGACTTTATAACAATAAACAACTAGGTACTTATTAATTTTATTTTTCCCAACCACCCTCAGCAATATATTTTATTTTTCTTCTAAACTTATGAATCTGTCAATATATGTTCGTCTATCATGTACACACACACACACACACATACATGCACACCCACTCTCACACACACGCATACACACACACACCCACTCACACACTAACTCTATCTAGATATCTCTTTCACATACATACATATACATATTGTTACTCTCTCTCATGCGCGCACCCACACTAATTCACACTTTTTTACTGTCTTCTTTTGTAATTAGGTATAGTACGTAAGAGGTACATGTCTTATTTGTATTTTAGCTTTTGCTGTGTGCTGTCCTTAGTAAAATAAAATAAAGTACCTATGTGATACTGTGGAAAATATCGATGCCGAGATTTTTTTATTTTGGATATCCAACAGTACAGTAGAATATAATAACATAGTATGAGGTTAATAGACTACGGTACATAATAACAGGACATCATATCAAGTGATTTTTAAAGTTTTACATACAATTTTTAACAAATGAGAAAAACAAAATTATACATAGGATCATACCTAGAAAAACTCATACCGAGATCATACCGAGATGTGAAACTTACTGTTTCTCTGGAAAAAAAACACTGGTTAATTGGAAGAAATCGCTCTTTGATAATAAGCTCACATTGCGTAGGTTGCAAGAGAGTGTATATTGTTATTATTGTATTGAATTTGTCAGTTCTGTGGTTGTTGTTGACAAAGACTAGGGCAAAAAAGAAGAAGAATCTGTATGTTGTTTGAAGAGAGTATTGTCTCCTTAAGAGAATTTTCCAGATGTTAGATGCTAAGTTGGGTTTAATCTGTGAACAGGTGAGGTAAGGCGCCGCCTGATACATTCCCTAACCAAATTCCACTAGGAAAGTGTTACATCACTTGAACCACACAAGGTATCATTGTGCACAACGGTTCTTTGATTTCTCAACAAGATCATACAACGTGGGCCAAATTGAAATATTACACACAGAAACTCCATGTTGAGTTGTGCGAAAAGGACATTCAAGATTTAGACATTCGCTGTTGGAAAACGAAGCTTTTTAAAGTCTTATTATAGATTGTTATAGATTATGATCTTGAAATTAAAAATAATATTTTTACATCAATTTCTCAGGAGGTACGTATCTCTCTTGTAGATATTGCAAACTATGAGTTTCGTCATGATGCTTTGGTTATGTATATTGTATGGCAGAATATGTATGTTCTTTGTGTCCTCTGTACAGTCCAACAATCTTTGATCGACTTAATATTATGAATATCACTGGCGTGAAGTCCACTAATTAATTTTCTATAGACGTCCGTCCATATCATTTTCATAATTTATCCGTCAAACGTTGAGGCGACATTCTTGATTTTAACATCACGACAAGGCAAACTAGAAAAAAAATTTCATTCAGACTTCCCATGTGTGTCACAAATCATGCACAGCATTCTTTCATATACAGAGCATGCAGAAATCCACAACCAAAAAACCAGTAAACCACCGAGCAATCTGCTGTTGAACAGTGTTACATACTATAAGTATGATTCTGTATAACAGCTTTATCTCTAATGGGCACTGTAGTAAGGTATAATTCCTTCTAAAACAATATCATCTACATGTGGTCACAGAGAAGTGTAAGACACCACAAGAGGATCACTAGATGAAATATCTTTCTCTTTCTGTCCCCCTATTACACACATACACGCTCTCTCTCACTCTTGTTCTCCCTCTTTTATATCTTCACAAGCCTTCTCATCTCCCAAGATCCATTATTACCTAAATAAGATATCATTACTGGATATAATTAATTGAAGGGATTGTTCAACAGGAGTACTTCATTTCACGAAGCATCATAATATGACTGGGTTAGGTCATAACACACAATATGATCTATTTACGAAGGTGAATATTTATAGAAGAAAAAGGTCCAGTTGTCTACCTGGAAATCTTCTAGAAATAGGGTCAGAATCGATTTCAAAGCCATTGCATATTTGACAATAATAAAAATAGTAATAAAGAATGTAAGCCAATTACATTGTTCCACAGATTAATATAACAAAAACAATTCAAGCGAAAAAAGAAAAGAAAAATATTTATGAACACCTAAAAGTGTGGTGTAAGTGTAGACTTGTGATGTGTGTGTATGTATGTGTGTGTGTATTTTATGAAGCGAGGGTGTGGCATGGAGATTGGTAGGAGAGGGTGAGTTGTCATATTCAATACAGTATTGGACATACCAAAAATTGTGCAATTTGGTACAGAATGTATTTACTATAATAATGATAATAGTTATTTTTTTAATGATTGTAGGCTATTGTTAAAAATATCTGGTTTGTGATTAAGGTTATTGTACATATTGTACTTTTCTACTCATTGACGTTCGTAGAAGAAGGCATTGGAGGGACCACGTAGACAGAATGGACAGTGATAGACTTGCGTATATAGCAGCAAACGAAATCCCCTCTGGTCGCCGTTTACCCGGAAGACCGCCCAAGAGGTGGAAGGATCGTTGGACTTCGTCATCCCAGGAGGCATAGTTTCTTAATAACAGACCAACTAGGTCTACTAAACGAAGAAGAAGACGTTTCTACAATTTTACTAAAAAATATTTTTTGTTCAAGTTGCAAGACTTCCAAGACCAAGTCCAAGACTAGGTATGCGAGTCCAAGACCAAGACCGCATTTGTAAATGCAAGACAAAAACTAATCAAGACTAACTAATCTTGCATTTGCTTATTACTACGAAATTCAATAAATTTTACTGATTAAGATGGCATATTATAACGCTAAATCTATTGACTGAAAACATGATATATTAAAACCGCCTACTAATACTCAAAGAAGTTACGTGTTAATAAGGGTAACTATCGCGTGCGTTAAAAGAAACCCAAAATTGTTGATTTTATGCATTTTAAGAACACATCTGACTTGAAATGAAAAAAACTATCACGAACATTAACTTGATCTTATGCACTCTTTAAGTATATAAAATTTATTTCTCTGAGACACATAGTTACGGAAAACTCAAAAAATGCTGTAAAAAAGGGTATTTTCAGGGAGAATTTATGCCAAATATCAAAATACTTTTAGAAACACACTGTTTAAAATATTTGTGAAATTTGTTTTTAAATAATCAATAAGTTACTTTTCGCAAAAATATTATTTTTTGATTACGTTTCATTTCATTAATGACGATGATGACAAAGATAAAATAATATCCAATTTTGTTAATTGATAACTAAACATCATATATTTTACTTGTTCATTCATGAAAATATCGTAGATATATACTTGTTTCAAAAACAAATTTCTTTCTTGTTTCAAAAGATTCAAGTTCAATAAACGAAATATTTTTCCGTTTAAGGGGGGGGACTGCTGCCAACGTACCTATTTTTTCAATTTGATATACCATCATTATTACTAAACGAATCATTTTGAAAAAAATAACCTAGTTAGTTTGGATATTAATAAAGAGAAATATACCTTAACTTTTTGATTATGTTCTGTATATATTCTTGTAGGAAAATACCCCGATTTTAAACATTTATCTTAAATTTCTAAAAAAATATAAGGCATACAGCAATATTTTTTTTTATAAATTAAAGAAGAACAAAATACCTGGAAAAATATGATATGACGTTGCATTAAAGCATCAGGTTAAGTAAATAAACCAAAAAAACTTTTATTACGCAATGGAAAATAAATGTTTTTTAGGTTTATTTACTAAACCTGAAGCATTAATGCAACGTCACATCATATTTTTCTAGATATTTTTGTATTCTTTAATTTAAAAAAAATATATTACTCTACGCCTTATTGTTTATTAAAAATATATGATAAACGTTGAAAATCGGGGTATGCCATTATTTTTCTACAAGAATTTATACAGAACATTATCAATAAGTTAAGGTATATTTTTGTTTATAAATACCGAAACTATCTAAATTATTTTTTTCAAAACGATTTGATAATAAATAATGATGGTATATCAAATTGAAAAATAGGTACGTTGGCAGCAGTCCCCCCTTAATTAATGTACCTATGTATTTAATTTTTATTAAATAAATTTAAACTTATATATAAAAAATACCTTACTTATTTTTTAAACAAGAAGCAAATTTAATCTGCATTTTAATTTAGTTATTTACACTATTGAAAGTTTGTCTATTGAAACTGATAATAACTGTGTACTGTGTATAATAATTGTGTCTATAATACGCCCAAGTAATCAAAGATGTTTGTGGATATTAAGACTCTGAATGGAAACTTAGTATTATGAATGTTGTATTGAATATCATCCATAGTAAACAATTTCTAAAGGACTTTGGGCTCTAGGACAGAACTGTTCGGACGACTAACGATAGATGAAACCATTATTATCAATATCATCCTACCCTCATATTATTATCTTTGCTTTATCATTTAGAGTGTATTTATCTCATCATATTGTTACGAAACTGAATGGAATAACACGTGTGGAAGTATTACAACTTACATAAGATACAATATCTACTTTGAGACATTGGTTTTCCGGTCAACGCAAAATGTCACTATACACGTGCCTCAAGTTGGGACAATTGAAGAATAGAGTTGTGTAGGTATTTCCAATACTGTCTATAGTGAATTATTGTAAAATGAGATATGGATGGAATTTTAAGGAAGTTGAATCCAATTCACACTTAAAAAAGTCAGTATAATTTTATTTTATTTATTTTAATCACACCATATTTACAATGACAACAATAAGTAGATTACTGCTGCCCAACTAGGAAATCCTGTCTAGGACTAGTAGTTTACAATTATGAACCAGGTGATTGGTCCCGTTCCACATTAAATATGCACACAATCTCAGCATTCTACACTCACAATCAGTACCTCAACAAACATAAGGGCTCACACAAAATAATAGATCAACCAGGTCCTAATGTCCGGTCATAATACCTGTCATACTCCTGGCGCGATTTTTATTTCAGAACCATAGAAAAGAGACTAGTTAACTACGTTGGAGTAGTTAATATGAATCACATGGTACCGAAATCAAATCAAATATTTTTATATGTTACTCATAATATTTCAAATAAATACTCAAAATTCTAAATACTTATTAATTAATTCGACCAATTGCGGGATATGCAATGCTCGTTGAAAAGTTTTGCACCGGTTTTGTACGGAAATATTATTTGACTAGGGGCTCTGCCCCTGGCCGCTTCACGGCCCAACCCCCGACGGCCGCTACGCGGCTTCTTTGCCGCTTCGCGGCAGTTGCGAAATGCCCTTATAAAACTAAACATCGTCAAATATACCATTTAGGGCATTACACATCATATAAAAACTAAATATCTTTACGTGAAAATGTTAAAATCAAGTAATAAAACAGTATTTTTATAATAAAAATGCGGAAACTATAAAAAAAAATATTTTCGACAATGTTTTGAAAGAATTGCGTTATATGAAATGCGTATGTATAAAATTACAAACATTGATAGTTCGAATGTACATTCGAAATATCATTTAGAACAGTACACAACAGTTAAGACTGAATATCTTTTTATAATAATACAATAATAATGATAAATTATACATATATTATACAATTAAATAATGCGATTAAACGAAAACATTACCTGTCATCTTTTGCGTGACTATGGATCATGGATGACAATGACATATTGAAAGCAATGTTGTCAGTATTCAAAATGGATATTCCGCAGATTATTACGGTTATATTTATTCTGAATGTTTAAAATTCCTTTTTAAACAATAATATTGTCAATTTATGCAGAAAATACATTTTAAACGATTAATTTGTACTTTTTCGCATCAATTTATTTTTTATTTTGAATAAAAATTTCGAACGCGAAAATTGTTTAAGGAAAAATTATTTCACTGGCGATCCGTTGAAGGACGAAAAAAGATGGCGTACAATAATTATATTATAGATAATATTGAATTCGCCGTGGTTGTTCCACGGCATCTAGGATCAAGTTGAGCTGCTTTCGTCAAGATCCTTGGAAACGTCGGGGAGGTGCCCTTGAGCTTGAAAGCTAAAGTCTACGACTCGTGTGTCTTGCCAGTGATGACATACGACTTAGACGGTCTAGGACACTAACTTGGCAGCGGCCACATGGCTGCGGGACACTAGGGTGCGAGCCCCCTTGGTCGCGATTATTATCTTCAAAAACTGATGGATGGCACTATAACACAATATTTAATGCAACTATAGTCGCTATACGACGTACGTCGTACACATCTAACCAACCGATTCTAACTAAAATACTGGTTGAAATAGGTTGGTTTAATAAATAAAAATATCATAGGTATATTTATATTGATAATGCAAATGTTTATTTAGTTAAAATTTACTATGAACAAGAAAAAAACTATTTTTAAATATAATAAGTAGCTCCGTAGTTTTCGTCGCATCCAAGTGTCCCTTTCCGCGACCTAGAAACTCTCCTAATGCTAAAACAGCCATCCCTCACTGCCAAAAGTTTACAAAAAATAAAATACGTTCAGAGAGCAATCGAAAGACAAATGTTGGGCATCAGTCCTCTAGAATGGAATTGAAACACAAAGTGGAAAATATCAGAAGAGAACTTTATCCAGCAGGAGATCGAACATGGCTGATAAAAAAAATAAATATTACTTTATATTGAATTGAAAAAAAAAATCAAGTGTCTTGAAATGTGCTGAAAATTATTTCATCATATTAATATTTTTTGAATTGTTAAATGTTTTTCCATTCTTTATACAGGGACTTAAAACTTATTCTGGGCCATCATCATCCATCATCATCAGCAATGGCGCTACAGCCAGGTGTGAGCCTTGGCCTCCTCAAGAAACTGCCTCCATTCCGCCCTGTCATTCAGCAAGTCTCCTCCAATTTATTCTGGGTCACAATCCTAAAATCGATATGCAAAATCACTCCATCTGCGCACGGGCCCACAAATCAAATGTCTATGAAACTTCACATACATCCGATCTCACTGAATGATGCTTTCAGCTCAACTAAAAAATATGAGTCGTATAGTATCAAAAACAGCAATCTGTTTTATATATGAATTATTTTTACTCTTGGGTATTTATGATGAAAAATAACATTAATGATACATTGTGAAGTATACCATCTTACCTTTAATAAATGAATAAAGAACCTATAGGCTTACCTGTCAAAGCAGATGATGTTTTTTGAGAGAAATCTTTCATTTTAACATTGTTAACGGCGGGATTTTTCCATGGACAGGCTGGGTAAATAGCAAAGAATACCTTACATCACAATGGACTTTGTAAACTTACTTCATTAATCACTTTTCACGCAAAATATTTTTCGCGACAACTTAAGCCGCGCCTTTAAAAATGCTTTAAAAAAATCCCTTTGTTACGCACAAAAGATGGATTCATTCCCAACACAATGGACCTCGGGAGTCTCCAGATCTTCTCTTTTGAAGCTCTCTTTGACCTCTTAATTACGCACCGGTAATCCTTTTAACGGAGACGCTCCTTCAAGAAAGATATACATTATAAAGAAAGCTTAAAAATTGTCAAATAATACGGTTTAGAAGTGAGGGTAGGAAGAAAAATGAAACAAATATTCAAATGATAGGAGAGTGTAAGATCGAAATTCATCACTTCTTTGTTCGTGAAGGTGGAAATTCAAAATATTCCTTCAACTGTGTTCCGGATGATAAAGTCAATCAGAACCACAATTTTATCGTACGTCTGATAACTTTTACACGATTGTTGATTTTTAATTGCTTCTCAGTCAACTAACAAAGTTAAATATTTATTTAAATGCACCCAATAAATATGTTGCCACAATTCACAGTCTAATAATAATTACTCTCATGAACCTTGTTTAAATCATTTTTTCAAGAACATTTATTCTTGAAAAAATCTGCGTCTTGTGTATTCACTTCCTAAGAACCTTTTGTGAGTCCCATATTTTTTTCACTTTACCTTTTTAGAGAATTCAAACTAATTTTTCTAATAGAGTTTTTTTCTAATGAATGTAAAATGTACACCCCTCCTGTATATTCAACCACCCTTAATATTTCTCCATCCCTTCACAGGGAGTTGAATACATTGATTGCTTATAAAAACAAAACGGTGTTAGGATTGGTACTGCACTTAGTGCTGCAGAAATGCAGATACAACCCCTATTTTTGTTTATGATACCTACTCTTTTGTAATATTGGTTCTTTTTAATTGTTGGAGGTATTAAATATACTAAGTATATATTCAAGAAAGTGAAATAAACTCTACGTCTTTATATTTGAAAACAAAATAATGAAAATAGTTAAGTTGGCCTTTGTGTCTCAGTTGGTTAGGTATATGACTGCTAAGCAAAGGTCCCGGCTTTAATTCCAGATGGAGACACAGTTTTATTAAAAAAAAAATTAAACCGTACCAGGAACAAATATAAATATATACATCCAAAATAAAACACATCGCTTGCGACGCACCATTACATACATGGCAGAACATTTTTTCAACAAACTTCCAACGGATATAAGACAGTCAAATTATGAAACGCTAGGTAACAAAATAAAAAGAAACACTTTAAAGTAAAATAATAGAAAAGGGGTTAATAGAATCATGGGGTGTAAATTCATTTATTGTTTTGATGCTTTTTGTATTGATGCTTTTTTTTGTTTTAATGCTTTTTGTATTGATGTTTTTTTTGTTTTGATGTTTTTTATGCTATTTGTATTGATGCTTTTTTGTTTTGATGCTATTTGTATTGATGTTTTTTTTTTGTTTTGATGCTTTTTGTATTGATGTTATTTTTTGTTTTTTTTTGTGTATCTATAGTTATAATATTGTTGATTTTATATATTTTGTATGTCTTTATGTAATTGAATCGCTCTATATGTACCTACTCACTTTCTCAGCACAAGCATTTTATGCTTTTTGGTAAAGAAAAAAAACAGTTTACAAATTCAAATAATTGTTATATAATATATTGTTTTATTGAATAAATGAATTAAAAAAAAGTGTTTTCAGTCTGGATCTGTGAGACGATAAATATTATAAATATTGTTCTATGTCGACCGACGTTACATAAACTACTCACAAAACAATTACATTAGACGGAGTTGCTACAAGTACAATACATAGGTACCTACTTTAAATATTTCGATATAATACATAAATCACTAGCAGATTTCAAAACACACATATTACAATAATTCGATAAATAGTTCATACCATAGTCGCATTCATCCATAATCTATCTATTATTCATACATACAATATAACACATACATAATACCATATATGTAACACATACCTACATACTTATATACCAAACCGCCATGTCCCTTTAAGGGGTAAGCAGAGAGAACCGAGCGCCATACTCCTCTATTTTTACACACATTCCTGGAGGACAAGTCTGGTCAACCGGCGAAATCAAAACCTTCCATGTTTACCCATATCATGGATGTAATTATATTATGGAGTTCTACAACATCTTAAGACTTCATAACATAATTATATCCATGTTATGGGTAAACATGTATGGTTTAGATTCCGACGGTTGACCAGATTTTCCCCTCTGGCTTCCTTTACATCCATGCATCGTTTTACGCATGTCTATTCTTCAAGTTTCTTATGTTTCATGCCATCCCTTTCTGGGGCGGCACCTGCTATTCATTCCATCCCTTACTCCCATGGATATTTTTTTGGTCATCATAAAACATACACACTTACATAATGTTTGCTACATACAGTACTATATTTGTTACTTTTATGTGAAATATATATTTGTTACTTGTTACTCTTATGTGAAAACCTATTATTGGGATACCTACAGTGAAATAATTATACTTGTTATATTATCATATTATATTCTTTACTGCATTGTATCCTGTAGGTTTACAAAATAAATAAATAAATAAAATAGGTCTCCAGTAAGCAGTAATTTGTTTTTGGGTGCGTGTTGAATATTTATATTACCACTACCATTTTAAACAATTACACAAATTTAATTTTTATTATCACCATCATAAATTAAGTACAAACATAATAACTAATCAACCTGAGAACTCTAGCTGTGAGGCACCGGCTTAGAATAGTGCTTCCACTCTTTTCTATTATTGTTTCCGAGTGTCCCGTAAGAGCCGGGTAATCGAAAATACAACAGGCAACAATAACATCTCACATAGTTCAGCAATGAGGTTCACCACCCATTCTGAATATAGTGCCTTTTTAGGTGAGACGAGACTGGTGTGTGGGTAAACACAGATATGTTGTGCTCCCTTTTATAAGGCAATGCACACCCGCACACCTTTCGCTGGTTACCCCACATTGTGGGATATGCCGTGATGGTATGTATGTATGTATGTAACCTGAGAACTCATCCGTTGTTTGGTTTATTTTTAGCGGTTACTCCGCGAAGTATTGAATAATAATCAGTCTGGATCTGTGAGACGATTAATATCGTAAGTCTCCAGAATGTGGCCAATTGTTATTGGGTGCGTATTAAATTAATATTTGACATAGTACCTGATAGTTGCCGGAGAAGCAATATAAAAATAAACAATAATAATAATATAAGCTGATGTATGAAAATCAAAAAAAAAATAAACTTACTATTGACCGTAACAAATTCATATTATTCACTATCTTAGAATACATAATAACTGTATTGAAATATAAAAATTTGGATGTGGTACACTTTAAGAAGAAGGGTTAAATGACAATTTCGTTATTCTAAAGCTCAATATAATTTTAATAATTCCAAAAAGCCCGGCATTCGTTGCCCCTCTGTGGAGATAGGGGCAGAGCTGAGTAGGTATCGACCTACAATATATTTGTTGAGAAACTTAACAAAACATAAACAATAAATTGCTACAGTGTCAGTTTTGGCAATGTCCGCACCAAACTTCGGATCACATCCTTTGGGAGTGTTCCCACCCAATTGTGTCCTCTTACAGATCGGAGCTCCTCGTTGCTTTCCGTGGGTCTCTTCAAGGTCCCATTGGACATGCGGACTTAGTGATCTCGAAGAACAATTATAAAGCCTACAAACGATTTTGCTATAGATTCGGTGCCTTATTATCCGAAGATTCCCACTGACTTGATTGTTTCTAGAGATCTTGGTCACTTCTCTGATGCCATATATATGGATCTGAAGTCGTCGACAGTCCACAAGTGTGAATCTCGACTTGCACTTGCTGATTGTTCTTTTCGCACCATGATGCCGAGATTCTAATCTGGAGGGCTCCATGAGCTACTCCTCGTGCCATGCATTTGTTTTTTTTGTTGTTCATTCTAGCGTTCTGCGAAGGGGCCGTTGACAGTCACCATATGCGGAGCGGGTGGTGGTGGAAGTAGCGAAAACAATTGCTACAGTTTGGTCACAATGGAAGAATCAATAAAGAAAGGCTTACGAAAAATATATACAAAGTGAACAGAAATGGAACAAGAGGCCGGGGTCGTCCAAGAAAATGATGGCTCATCTATTTAAAATTTGAATGACATACTGAAAGAAGGAAACGAAAGAAGCTTGAACAATAGACAGACATGTATAAAACAATGCGTGATTAAATATAAAATTACGGTATTTGCTTCTCCTTATCTGCCAAGTTAGGAAATTGGTGAGATGTTATTTACATAGTTTTTTTCGTGACCGTGGACATTTTTATGAAAACTGAAACTTTTAAACAAACCCAATAGATCTGTTCTTCATGTCAGCATTGTAATAATCTTTTTTGCAGCAAATAAAATGGCAGAAAATATATTCTGTTTTTTAGTTCATAAGAAAAATATATTTTTGGAGTTGGGTTTTTACTGGTTCAATACATACAAGTAGAGGCTGGGGTTGTTGAAGTACATAGATCTGATTTTATGAAAAAAATACTTTTGTAGGAACACTATATGATTGATAAGAAATTGGTCAAAGGTGAAACGTTCAGAAGATAACGGGTAATTGCGCAGATGTTACCGCGCAATTAAATTGCCAGTGTGAAAAATATAAAAATTAACCAAATATTTTTGTTGGATCACGTATTTTCGGGATGCCTCATTAAAAAGTATATAGAGATATCATCATTATTACTCAAATATTTCTTGTACGAAAGTCCTTCTGTTTTCTTCATTGGTATGATCATTCTGTTTATTAATTACATCTTCTTTTTATTTGGTACCAGCTATTTTACCAAATTTACTTGAGAAGTGTCACTTATTTTTCCTATGGCAATAAACCCGCAGGGATCTAAGTATATAAAAATAAATAATATCCACGACATCTGTGGATGTTATTGTGAAGTTTTTGCGTTAAGCAATATAATATTTGGTTGGAAACCAAATGTGTTGTGAGAGTCTATTGATAGATGTCTTGTGACCGTATTTATTATTAATTATAGGTATTCAAATATTCTTTCTTATCAAATAAAAGCAACAATTAAATAACCCAGCTATGTATTTATTGTTAAATGTACAATCTACAATCTACATACATAGACAATATAAATAATTTGCTAGACGTTGTCTTTTGCAGGTACTCGATATACACATTGCATGTTTCAAGGCGTTAAAATATTTTGTTTATGTTACGTCCACTTTAACAATAAACGAGACGTATTTTTTGGGGAGATGTGGGCGTATTGGGCACTTGCCTAGTGTTGTATGTATGGAGTTAAAGGGAGGGGACAGTGGGGGCAGTTGAGCCAGTCTAGCTAGACGGGGGTGTAAGGGAGAGAGGTAAATGTGGGGGTGGGAAGGTTGAGCCTCGCCCAGCTGAGCGATATCCCGCGATCCATTTAAGTGCTTCTTTTGTGTGAGCTTTTACTTCTGTTCCGCTCATTAATTCGATTGTGCGCTCAAAAATTAAGTTAAAACACAGCAGACTGCTACGGAATGCGAAGATATTTACTTTGCCAGTGGTTCTGCAAATTTACAAACGGGAATCTCCTCACTCAGGGACATGGTTGCTAGTTTAATTGCAAACTATTTTTTATGTGTCATTTAGTGTGCACACAAATATGCACATTTCGTGAAAAAAGGTAAAATTTGGAGTTTTTTTATAGCAAGAATAGTAGATAATTAAATTAGTAAAAAAACTCAACTGGTAGATTTTTATATTCTCTTTCGACTAATTTTAAAATCTACTACTAAGCCTTATTGTTTTTTTTAAAAGAGAATAAAAAAAAGTGGGTTTCATTTCAATGACGTATATTTTGAACGTTCTGGGGAAAAGATTTTCAAATTTACTATTTAGCCTCTTAAAACTATTTGTGTAATACTAGTGAAAATCTTGATATTTTTAACGTAATTCTGATTTTAAATCAATAATATTTCATTTTTCTCACTGTACAATTTCATATATTAATAAAAGTTTTGGAAATCAAAAATAATCATGTGTTTAAATAAACATTCAGAATAATAATATTTAATAATAATAAATAATATTTAATAATAATTGGATTTTCAAAAAAAAAATTAATAATTGGACCTATTAAAATTTCATCAAAGTAATCCAATAATGACACTAATTGGAAATAATGCACCAATGACAATCGAATTAGAAATAAATGACATTCTAATTAGGAAACAATTAACCTATGACATTCGAACTGGAAATAATTCACCAATGACACTCTAATTGGAAATAATTCACCAATGACACTTTAATTGGAAATAATTCACAAATAAATCTTCAATTGAGACTAAGGTACCTACTCGGCGATTAGGAATAATTTTTAAATAACTCGTAACTAATTATATAATAATTCACCAATAACTGTTCAATACGGAATAAATTCACCGATAAGTCTTTAATTGGTATTAATTTTCCAATAACTCTTCAATTGAAAAAAAAAACATTTCAATAACTCTTCAATTGGAAATAAACGTCTGTTCACCACAGTTTAGGTATATTATTTTCCTTTTGAAAGAGTCACGGTTCTTCACCCTTCATAGATGACGGCTATTTATGTATGTATATAACCCATGCACCCTGTAATAAAGGTATAATTAAAATTGTTCGCTCACTTTCAATAAATTCACTATAGGCAAGGTATATTGCTAGTTGTTATTTGTAACATCGATAATTATATACGAGGCATCTATCTAGTAATTCATAATAATTTGATTTGTGGAAGAAACATGCCCGTCTATACGATAAAGAATATTTTGTATCCTCTTTAGTCAATTTTAAAGACATCAAAAACTATAAGATTATTTTCATTGTTTCTAAATGTCTACTGAAATTCAATCGCTTTATAAAAACGATTAAATGATACCTACCAATTGATAATGTAAGTATTAATTCATTCAATCATACCATCACGGCATATTCAGCAACGTATTGCTAATGCCATGGAAAGACAAATGTTGGGCTTATCCTTGAGAGACCGAATAAGAAACGAGGATGTAAGACGCCGGTCAAAGGTCACAGACATTGCAGAAAGAGTGGGAAGGCTAAAATGTCAATGGGTAGGTCATGTGGCAAGACAGAGAGATAAAAGATGGACCCCCAGAATTCTGAATTGGAGACCCTATCATAATAGAAGAAGTGTAGGGAGACCACAGAGGAGATGGACTGACGATATTGTCGAACTGGTGGGACATGGGTGGAAGCAGAGAGAAATGGAAAACCCAGGAAGAGGCCTATACCCAGCAGTAGAGTAAAAGGTGCTGAAAAGAAGAAGACGATTGTTAATGCATTATAAAAAGCACTAACAACATTCAGAATGGGTGGTGAACCTCATTGCTGAACTATGTGAGATGTTATTGTTGTCTTTTGTATTTTCGATTAAAGGGACACCCGAAAATGAAAAGTGGAAACACTTATCAAAGCGGTGCGTCATAACAAATTTAATATGTATTGTAATACACACATACTTAGAATTTGTCCAAAATTTATCATTAACTAGTGGATCTGGTCTAATTCATGAGATACATTAACTAGTGGATCTGGTCTAATTCATGAGATACATTAACTAGTGGATCTGGTCTAATTCATGAGATACATTAACTAGTGGATCTGGTCTAATTCATGAGCTACATTAACTAGTGGATCTGGTCTAATTCATGAGCTACATTAACTAGTGGATCTGGTCTAATTCATGAGCTACTTTTCGCGCTACGTATTATTTTGTTGCTCGGTTAATGTTTTGTGAAGGGGCCGTTTACAGTACCCTTAAGTGGAGCCGGTGATGGTGAGAGAAGCGGAAGTTTTCGTACATTTGAATATTATGGTGTATTTTCAGGATGCGTAATACAGATGTCAATAGATTTTAGTATATTTGAATATGGTGTAATCTCGGGATGCGTAATACAGATGTCAATAGATTTTAGTACCTACCTACATTTGAATATGGTGTATTCTAGGGATGCGTAATACAGATGTCAATAGATTTTAGTATAATTGAATATGGTGTAATCTCGGGATGCGTAATACAGATGTCAATAGATTTTAGTACCTACCTACATTTGAATATGGTGTATTCTAGGGATGCGTAATACAGATGTCAATAGATTTTAGTATATTTGAATATGGTGTAATCTCGGGATGCGTAATACAGATGTCAATAGATTTTAGTATATTTGAATATGGTGTAATCTCGGCATGCGTAATATAGATGTCAATAGATTTTAGTATATTTGAATATGGTGTAATCTCGGGATGCGTAATACAGATGTCAATAGATTTTAGTATATTTGAATATGGTGTAATCTCGGGATGCGAAATACAGATGTCAATAGATTTTAGTATATTTTAATATGGTGTAATCTCGGGATGCGTAATACAGATGTCAAAAGATTTTAGTATATTTGAATATGGTGTAATCTCGGGATGCGTAATACAGATGTCAATAGATTTTAGTATATTTGAATATGGTGTAATCTCGGGATGCGTAATACAGATGTCAATAGATTTTAGTATATTTGAATATGGTGTAATCTCGGGATGCGTAATACAGATGTCAATAGATTTTAGTATATTTGAATATGGTGTAATCTCGGGATGCGTTATACAGATGTCAATAGATTTTAGTACATTTGAATATGGTGTATTCTAGGGATGCGTAATACAGATGTCAATAGATTTTTACATCGCCATCTATTGAAAGATTACCTACAAAACTTAATCAATTACGATCTTTTTTCTATGAAAAATCCTTGGGGGGGGTGGGGAGTACGTAAGTCAAAACTATCCTTTCTTTCAATCGGTTGGGCGGTTTTGGAGATTACCTTAAACGAACATCGTGACACAAAATTTTATTTTTATATTATTTTTATTTTTACATTGTTTTTTGGGCAACATTTTTTTATATATTACTAGTGAAGCCCGGGCAGACGCTGTTCTGCCACAGACCATTTTATATAGATCTCATTTTATGTATTTTACCTATTTTTCGTACATTTCAGTGTAATATATACATATATTCTCTAGATACTTAAAATAGATGTCAATAGATTCGTTCACACCGCCATCTATTTTATTTGACACAACTCAAAAATGAATAACGATTTTTTTCCTATAAAAAATATTGGTGGGGGGGAGAGGGTGAGGTTTTTTTGGAAGAGATATCTAAAAAAAATAAAATAATAATTTTTTTCTTGAAGAGATTATCTAAAAAACATAAAATAGTATTTTTTTCTTTGAAAACATAAAAAAAATACAGTTCGATAACAACCCCACCTATTGGGCCGAAAACAATCCTATCTTTTAATTAGGAACCAGCTATACAAATTTAGAAAATTTCATTGAAATTAGTTGGGTATAGATAAAGATTTATACTATCATTATATCGTTGTAGGATGATGTTCGAAGGACGTTTGGATTTACCGAAAAACATTGGTTAGATAATATCGGGCTGATCATTTAATCAAGTAGCAAAAATATTTCATATAAACTTATCCATTTTTAAGACACTATTTGTAATATCGGTAATTTAAAATCATAGATTCGATCCAACAACGTTTTTAATTCATTTATAACATAAATATTCTACAAAAAAAATAATAAGTCATAATTATAAAATATTATTTTGAGAATTAAAATAAATAAAGTTTTGAGAAAGTAGACATTTCTCATTGGTATCGTTTACAAGTTCTCTTTCCCTTCAGTCAAACGACTGCAGTTGTTAATACCCCTTTAATATCAAGGAATTAAGATGCCATTAGAATCCTTGCAGCAACTGCGGAAGAATCGCCATTTTAAGAGGCATTCATAGTGAATAATTCTTGTGGAATATCCCAGAAAAGCGTTTGAAAAGTGAATCCTTTTTCTTTGGGAGCTTACGCTGTCAAAAGATACGAATTATTCATGCTGATGTTTTTGTGTACACCGTCCTGTTTCTGAAAAGGATGTTTTTTTTTGACTAAGTGTAGATTTTAATGACCGTGTCATTGACTTTTGACTAGTCACGTAAAAATAACGTAGGTATTATTTAAGGATAGACAAAAAATCATGGCTACGACTATTTACACGACTCAACCATAGACGAAAACCAAAAATAACCACAGAAAACGCAACTTATAAAAATATTTACCTTTGTTTATACTTTGTTATAATTGTAGATCTCTATGAAAAAATGATTTATAAAATTAAGTAAATGTAATAAGATGCCAATATTATTTATTTTTTCTTCAAGTTGGTTTCCATGATACATTTTTACGACCATTGAAAAAATGACAAAGGTAAATATTTTTGTTTTTTGATTTATCTGCGCTTTCTATGGTTATAAATGACCTAAACACATAGACGACGTCAGAAAATTTGTCGTGTAAATAGTGGCACCGAAAAATCATTGTTCAAAGACAATTTATGTATATAAAACTGTCGAGATAAAATTAAGTTGGCTAGAAATTCACGTTGTAGCGGAGAGTTATAATTTTGAAAATTAAAAGTATAATATTCTCAACGGGTATCATGTCGAGAGCTTATGTATCATAATATGTTTTGTCTCGGTGGTTTTGTGCCGGCATCCTAGGTCCAATTTATTCAAGGGGAGAAATATATTAAAAAAATATTTCTCAATTAATTCTTCTTCTTCTTCTTCAAAATTAATTCTAGTCCCTCAGTACCGAAAACACAGGTTGGTTGTTATTTATAATTGAGTGCAAGAAAGTGCTTATTTTAACTATTTTAAAAATATTATTTACTCTAATGTGACTTGAAAGTGAAAAATTAAATTGATGTAATACCTAGTTAGTTGGAAGAAATTGCCATACGGCAATAAACTTGCCACTTGCGCAGGGTGCAAGAAAGTGTTCATTATTATTATTATTAGTTATTATAATAAGAAATATTTTTGTAATTTTTCAAATAATATTGAATGATTGTAGTAGGGAATCTGATTATTATTGGTGTATAATTAAATAGGTATAGAGACTTAAAAAAGCAAACAAAACAAGATTACGTAAAATAAAATAAATAGGTAATAATATTGTTATAGAGAATAACTGTTGTATTTACAATTATTTAAGTTTACAATTATTTCCCTAGTTAATACCAACCCTTAAAGAAAACCATAATATTCCATCGTCCCCTAGATAATTCTGTTTCTGAGCTCAACCTCTTTCTTGACTTGCTTTTGGACGCAACGCAGGTGTAGTAAACCATTTCATAAAATATTTTTTATGATATAATTAAAATAAATTAATATTGATAGTTCCTGTGGATTAATTGGACATGTGGACCTTTGTAGCCACGAAGAGTTACTCTAAAGCACTCTCATCATCTAAGATTTATTTGTTTGATTTACAGATATTCTTTGTGTAATTATATTTATTGCTTTCAACAACGAAAACATATGTGAAATTAGCCTATTCTCATGTAAAATAAACTGATAACTTAGGTCTGAATGCAGAGTCCGACCTAAAAACTGAATTCTACATAAATACTAACCATGTTTTCAATGTACAGTCGCTCACTTGGCTTCCTAACTGGAGGATGCTACGAAGTTTTTGTATGAGTATTGCATTGCAGAGACATATCAAAATACTTAGCGCATGCGCGTTGGCGTAAACTAACATTTGCAAACTGTCAAAAAATAAGGTTGATCGCGAGGAACCTTACGAGTGGTTTTATACTAAAATACGAGATGTTTTCGATGGATGATGATTTTAGCGACTTCGTAAAATATGTATTTTGTAATTTTGTCAAATCAAATACCAAACAAAGTATTCAGCGATTATACGAGATGCCGAAAAATCGTTGGAATTTCAGAAAAATCGCGACATCGAGCTGTCAGCGTGAGCTTGGTTACATGTGCTTGTGTTGATAAGTCAAAAAAACATTTTAAACGTCAGTCTTAATCCATAGAAAACTATACATCTCTTCTCTTCATATTGTAAAATGCTACGCCATCGACCTTAAGTTTGGCGTAGTATTTAGTATTTAGTTAGTGATGTCTCTGCAACGCAATTGCTATCTTAAGAATATTAAATACTTCTGTGAGGTTAGGAGTTAGTGTTTTGTTATCTAGGACTGTGCATTCGGATCTGACATTTTCGCCTGTCAAGATCAATATGACATGGTGGGGGTATTTTTATTTCACTTTATTTAACTCAACTCTGCAACTTATATTTTATATTTTTTTATTCATGTTTCAATACTGTTTTTGTTACATTTGCTATTCTTTTACGCTTTCACATACAAATATACTGACTCTCGCGTACACACCACACACAAACATATATGGACATATATACACACAAAAAGGTGAGTTTCAAAAGGTGAGTACACGTTTTTTTTTAACATGTCTACGTAGGGGACACCAGATATTAGGAATTGAGTCCATTTTACTCTTCCGAAGAAGCGCACTACGTAGCGTTGGGAGGGGTTTGCAATCTAGAAAAGAGTTTATTAATTCGGATTTTAAAAAGACCCAGGTTGTACGACGGTGGAAACACAGAATTCAGAAGATCGTTCCACAGTCGGGCTGCTGTATTAATAAAGGAGTTCGAGAAGCGACTGATTCGTATATGTTGAAGGTTTACTGTGAATGGGTGTTGTGATTGAGTAAAGCGAATGACTCTGTTGCGAGTGGGTGGAGGAGGGACCAAAGATGCAAGTTCTTCTGAGCAATTCCCGTGGTAGTATCAATAGAATAAACTTAAAATACCGACTCTGCGTCTGTGTTCTAGTGATTGCAATCCATCAGTCAGTGATGGATCATCAATCAGACGCATAGCACGCCTTTGGACAGCGTCGAGGAATTCAGTAGGTTTGGGGGGCACCACTCCATTGAAGGGCACCACGTACTATATAATAGAAAAATAATGATAGATTTTTTTACAAATAGGAGTACCGCAATCGACACACCTTTGATATCATTGTGTAAAATCTCTCTTTACTTTAATTGCAACAAAAATTGAAGAAAAAAAAGGGAAAGTTAGCAAGAAACGAGGAAGAAGGGAAACTGGAATGAGAATTGTATGTGTGTATATTGTATATGTATATGTTTGTGTGTAGGGTGTGTATATATGTATGTGGTGTGTGCGCGAGAGTGAGTATAATATTATGTATGTACGAGCGTGAAAGAGTGGCACAAATAAAAAAGCAAAAAACAAAAAAAAATCAGGAGGGCACGTCTGGTCCAACCGGCGAAATCAAAACCCTCGTGATTACCCATATCATGGATATAATTATCAGATGGAGTTCTATGACATCTAAATATATTATTGAACTCTGTATAATTATTATATCCATGATATGGGTATTCGCGAGGGTTTTGATTTCAATATAAAAAAAAAATTACAAAATAAAAAAAATGTCAAAACAGATTTTTACAAAATGAAAAAAAACTCCCCCTGCCTTGTCATTACATTATTTTTTCTAAACTTGATCTTGACAGGTGGAAACTGTCTAGGTCATCAGTTTCATGTAAAACTTTTGAAATTTTGTAAAATGGGGAATTTGAATGATATTTTATTATACTCCGAATAGCTTTGCATTTGGTTTGCAGCACCTGACATGGTCTTCGAGAAGTTGAAGATATCACGAAGTCGTTAATGAAATAAAATCCTTTCTGGCTAAAGTCGTAGCAAAGCAAAGCAGAGCGAAATTAAAATGTCAGAAATGTCGACGTTTTATTATAGTGGAGCTTAAATACCTACATAGGAAATAGGAAATAATATAATTGTTTTTGCGTATTAACTCTATACAGACTTCCCACTCTGATTTACGACAACTTCAGTCAAATTTAAAACATAAAAAAACATGTTAATTAAAATAATACGAAGCTGAAGATCCATCAACATTTTTTAAACTTTCCGACGCGACGGAGCAATCAATAAAATTATAGGTAGGTATAAAATTTATAAAATTCATATTATTAATAATCTTGACAAAAAATATCTGACAAGCAGGAAATTTTACCCTGCACTTAACTTTTAATTACATACATATTTACAAATGGGATATGTTTTTATTTTATTATTTTTTTCTGTGATATATGCCAAATACTAAATAATTATTTATTTATTGGCTTATTGTGAATCATACAGTCGAACATTAATGTATAAATTGAAGTAAAACAATGCTACAATTTTGAACTGAGTGGACCAGTGAAAACATGCTCCCCTTCTTTTTCTTGCCCCTCAATCCCGGTTTATCCAGGGTTGGGCCTCCTTGTACGTAAGCGCCAGGATCTTCTGTCCTGGGTTGTTACAACGGGAACACTCTGAGTCGCCAGATCCTTCTCGGTACTGGACCACCATGTTGCTGTGAAAAGTGGCCAGTGAAAACATGCATTACTCAATATTTTGGAATTAATAGGCGTAAAAGTACCCTACACCCTATTTATTTATTTTATTTTATTTCAAATCCTTACATAGTTAGGTACATAGCATATAAATATAACATAAATATTTTAAAATATATGTAAGGATCCCATTAAGGCTAAGCCTGTATGTGGGAATTATATTCGAATATATATAATATATAGGTATATACCTATACATATTTTTTTATTTTTTTTTTATTACATACGCAGTTGCGTCAACCACCAAGACTCAGATTCACCGTGGTATTCAAAGTTAATTTCACGTTCAAGTGTTATTTACAAGAAAAAATCAAAAAAATTCTCCTGGTTTTAATGTACTTTGTATGAAATACGTAATTGTTAAATTTTATCAAAATATCGAATGAATCATTTTAATTTTTTTTTTAATTTTATACTTGATTGAAAATTTATGTAGCAAAAATATATTGCATAATTATTGTCAGTATTACCTACCTCAGAACATGCTTCGCCTAGTGAGGTAATAAATTCCATTATAGTATTAAAATTTTTGTTACATTGTATTTATTGTACCTACTCCATTATAGAAATAAATAAATAATAAAAATCTGGTTTTAACATTAGTTGTCATCGGGAGCACACAAATTCTGAAATAAAAGAGTGTGATAACATTTTTTTAAAATTTTATTTGAAGAACAATGTTAAAACAAAAATCCAACCAAACAGAAAGTAAAAATTTGCATGTGCATGTTATAATTTTCTGTAGATTCGATGAAGGATCGCTTAAAAAGTAATAGTTTTGAACGCGCCAAGCGAAATCGCTGGTATGTCGATGTCCTTAAAATGCAATTATACTACGCAAGGACGATATAGTGAAATGAAGAATATCTTGTTGTTCAAGGTTTGGTAAAAAAATGATTTTGTAACTTGAAGTTCGGAGAATCCATAACTTTAAATAAATGTATAATATGATACATACAACACAACTTTAAAAATGTCTTATATTGAAGTAGACCAAAACGCATCAAAAAGACCCTCACATACCCTCAGAATAATAGAAAATACTACTTGATATGGAAAAGATTACTAAATGCATCTTAATGCCAAATTTTACCAGATTTTAAATGACGCTTCTTCTTCTTCTCTTCTTCTTCCGCTTTTTGTAGATCGTAAGTCCTGAGACGAGGATGTCAAGCTCTCCCTCTATCTCTTTGATGGTCTTCCCGGTGGTCGGCGTCCCTCTGGTATCTCGCGCATTACAATCTTTGGCAGCCTTTCTGGATTCACCCTCTCAAGGTGATCTCTCCAGAATCGTCTTCTTTGCCTGCTCCACCTTACAATATCTTTCACATTACAGGTTCTGCGGATCTCCTCATTGGGGATTCTGTCCCTTAGGATTCTGCCCAAGATAGGTTTTAGTGACGCAAATCAAATAAAAATTAAACCTTTTTTATGAAATATTTATAAAAACGGCGTATGCGGGTGATATCACTGCACAAACTCTACTGTATAACCGATAAAATCAGTTGATGTTCAACTTTGTTCATCAACCAATTTTTCTATTGTACTGTTTTTCAGGAAACGCACAGGTACTATATAGAACATTATTGAAAACACACCCAATAACAAGATGCCTCATTCTGGAGACTTATAATATTTATCGTCTTACAGATCAGACTGAAAACACAATTGATAACTGTGTCTTCGCCGGGAGTCAAATCCAGGACTTTTGGCTAAGGAGTCGGATATCTAACCAGCCGACAGTAATTTATTTGTCTATGGTTTAGTTTTCTCAATTACATAATACGATACTAAAACGCCGAAAAGACTGAAATTTGTATTTAGTTATGGTGGGTAGATCGCTCGAAGTTGTAAATCACTGCAGCTTACTCCTAAATTCAGCTTCAGACCCTCGATTCTGAGAGCGTCTCCCAGACCAAGTGGTACAACCAGATAGACCTTTTTCTAATGGAGAATTACCAGTATAATTAACTAAACGATATTTATTGCCATAATAAAAACGACCGGATCTAATTTTTACTCACGGAAACATCGTTGTAAGATGTTTGATTCCTTATCCAAGATTTTAAGGCTCGATTTCAGAAATATAATCGTAATTATTTTCATATGAATGGATGACCAATGTCAAATACAAACTTTTCTGTTAATTTTATTTTGTCAGTTTTGGCGGCATTGATATCTTAGGACTCCATCTTAGGAGATTTTAAAATCAAATACACTGATTCTAGTTCCACATATGTATTTTATTTATTTATTTATTTGAATCTTCTTGTACATATAATTAGTACACTGGCGGGCTTATTGCCTGATGGCAATTTCTTACAACCAACCAGAGTAAATGTTAAATATACAAAACAATGTGTATTATGGCAATAATTTAAAAACATTACAAAATAAATAAAGATAGCAGAAGAAAAGTAAAAAAAAGAAAAAAAAACAATGAAGATAGAATATAAGAAAAATTCATAGCAATGATAGGAAAACTAAAGGATAAGGAAAGGAAGAGGAGAGGAAGATGTAATCAGGTGTTGTCAGATAAATATTTTTGCTTTAGCCTTTTCTTGAAGATGTTTAGTGAGATAGACGACGTAATATCAGGACTTAGGCTATTCCATAGTCTAGTCGAATGTACTTCAAATGAAGAGCTAAAAAAATCAGAACTATGAATAGGGATAGATAGTAAAGCACGTTCAGCAGATCGAAGTGGACGCCCGTGGCTTGAAAGATAAGTGAATTTATCTTTGAGATACTGAGGTAAATTTGTATTAAAAATGACATTGTAAAGTAATGATAAGATATTATGTATATAACGTCGTTGTCGTATCTTGGGCCAATGAAGAAGATTACGGTAATGAGAAATATGATCGAATTTTTTTAGTACAAAGATAAAACGGATGCTAACATTTTGAAGGCGTTCAAGTTTGTTGAGATGTTCCTCGTTTGCATCCAAGTAGCTAACATTAGCATAGTCAAGCAACGGTAGGAGAAGTGATTGAGCTAAGGTTATTTTACAGTGAAGTGGAAGGAAATTCTTGGGTTTATTAAGTGAGTGTATGGCAAAGCAAGTGGATTTGCTGACTTTCACGACCTTGGTATAAGGAATACATTGATTATTGATATAGAGAGATGGGAGTTGCACATTTTTAAGGGAGGACAGCAGACGAGGATTACCAATAATAATCGCTTGAGATATTGAAGGGTTAATAAGGAGACCATGCTCTGATGACCAGGAAGAGATAGAATTAAGATCTTCATTCATAGAAAGGGTAGTATTGGCAATATCAAAGGGACTGAAATGAATATATAACTGAAGGTCATCTGCAAAAAGATGATACTGACATTTAAGGTATTTAGTAATAGAGTTGATAAAAATGGAAATAGTTTTCCTTTTTACAAGACGATTGTTTCGGCTGAATAGGCCCTATATAGTGAACAATAGGAGACTGATCCACATTGTTCTAAAATGTTTTATATTTGATAACCCATTTAGGAAATCATGACGACTTTCATAAAAAAATGTGTAATGAGATATGGTTTTTGATTCAGATTTTGAATAATTTAAAGATTAAAAATCTGGACTGTCTTGTCTTGATCTAAATAGCAATTACTTCAACTTCAAATGAAGAATCTAATAAGGGGAATGGTAAATACACATAATATAGGTTAGCTACGTAGTTCAGAAGTAAAAGATTCTGTTTAAAGCTACGTAGAAGACACGTAAAGTATTAAGTCATTTGGAAACAGACCAAGATGTAAAAGACATTTAAATCTTTCAAGGAGAAGAGGTGTGTATATAGAAAGTGTGGGTGGTAAGAGAAAGGGTGCAGAGGAGGAGTGCTATTAAGGAGAGGAAGAAGTAGAAGGAGGTAAGACAGAAATAAAGCAAATGGAAGCTTCCAGATACATTCCGTGTCCAGGGTTCTGGCTCCATCTTAACTTACGGCTTGCCTTCAGTACGTCACACCGGTATCACACAATTTTTACGAAGTTATAAAAAAAATCTTTAACCTTAAGCTTTTTTATGTTTTTATGACAAATGTTTAACATCTCAATAGAGACGAAGTTAGAATAAAATGGGAGAATCGGGAAATCAAGGCACCTACATGGTTTACGACCTGTCATCTGCTGGTTTACGTGATCACTTTAAGCGCTTGTGCAACGTTCACCAATTATACCTTCTTATTAACTTCCCTATCAATCCAATTTTCGAAAGTTATATGTTATTCATGAAATTCTTTTCTCTTGAAAATAAACACCATTTCGCCATCTATGTAGTGACGAAAAAATCTATATTTGTAACGCCATCCATTGAGAAATTGGTTGGTAAAATTAGTTTGATATGTATAAATAAATGAGTGGGTTGTGGCCAACGCTATACTTTTCACTACCAAGTCACTTTAAAAGTATTCAAATTGTGTTTGGAAATTTTTCAGTATTTTCATGAAATGCGCTTGTTAAATTATTTTTGATTTAAATATTTTCATCAATGTCACTTTATGAAAGTGATGTGTCTTTTTATCAATTTGAAAATAAAAATATCTATTATTTAGTTTCCTGAGCTTGGGGTCACTTTGAAATATTTGACAGTTGAAAAATTGAGAAGCACTCATCAGATATCCTTAAAAATGTAATAGGGTCTAAGATAGTATTAGATAGGTATATAAATTTACAAAATTTGAAAAATTCCATAAGTCTATAATCGATAAAGTAGAATAAACATGCCGCAAATAGTACATAGCATATTATATCTAGTAAACAGCACACACACACACACACACAGATACATTGTGATGAAACTTTCAGAATACAATCTTATCATGAAACCTTATAAAATTGCAAATTTATAACTCCCCATAATATCCTTTTGGGGTAGTAAGGAGTAAAAAGTATCCTTTTGGTTATTGACCGTATTATTATACAAATATTCAATAAAACGAATTAACCAAATGAATTATAATTTATGAATAAAAAATAAACATGTTTTATTTTCTTAAACGTAGTGTTTAAGTAAACGTACCGAAAGTATCTTTACGTTGTAAGATTATTTTTCGTATAAATTCTGAAGCGTGAGCTCCAAACTCCCACTTAGAAAAATACCAGTATACTTTTTACTGTTTCATATTTACTTTGTGATGCCAACATACAATTCAAAAAGTTAATAACCCCTGTCTGTCTGAAATTAAATTTAAAAATTTTGTGGGATTACAATTTTCTATACTTTTTGAAATTTTAGGTTCTGTAAATCAAGCGGATCAAAAGTTATAAAGGGACACACACAGACAGACTAAATATTCTACTCTAAGTTCTGTAAATCCATGTACGGAACATTATATGCTGCGAAACCTCTAAGTTGGTGTTTTTTGACATCAAAGTTGGAAAAACCGTACAAAAACTTTAGTCGGTACTGCATACAATTCTCTCACACGGGGTAAAGATTAATACTGTCGATTAATTAAGAGAAATAAATTCTCGAGAACGAATCGACAGTTGGACAATATTTATTTAAACAATAAACAATTTGTAAGATGGTTCACACTGACAATGCTTTAATTGTGTTTCCTATAAATAAAATTATATGGAAAAAAATCAGATATAGGTAAGTACCTAACTGGAAAATAAATAAATATCAATTATTTTTTCTACGAACTTATGTTGCATATTTTTGGTTTGACTCTTTTGGTTTTCGGTTTCTCTGAAGACCTTTTTTTTTTTTTTTTTTTTTTTAACATGTCTACGTAGGGGACGCCAGCTATTAGGATTTGGGTCCATTTTACTCTTCCGAAGAAGCGCACTACGTAGCGTTGGGAGGGGTTTGCAATCTAGAGAAGAGTTTATTAATTCGGATTTTAAAAAGACCCGGGTTGTACGAAGATGGAAACACAGAATTCGGAAGATCGTTCCACAGTCGGGCTGCTGTGTTAATAAAGGAGTTCGAGAAGCGACTTGTTCGTATATGTTGAAGGTCCACTGTGAATGGATGCTGCGATTGAGTGAAGCGAGTGACTCTGTTGCGAGTGGGTGGAGGAGGGACCAAAGATGCAAGTTCTTCTGAGCAATTCCCGTGGTAGTATCTATAGAATAAACTTAAAATACCGACTCTGCGTCTGTGTTCTAGTGATTGCAATCCATCAGTCAGTGATGGATCATCAATCAGACGTATAGCACGCCTTTGGACAGCGTCGAGGGTATTCAGTAGGTATTGGGGGGCGCCACTCCAGAGGTGACTGCCATATTCAATAATTGGGCGTATTTGCGCTTTGTAGAGTATACAGATCTGGGTCTTAGTAAAATATCTGCGCGCTCTATATAGTACGCTCAATTTTTTGGAGGCGAGTTTCACCTTAGCTTCGATGGAGCCCTTGTAGTGTAATTGGTTCGTTATAGATACTCCAAGCAGGTCGATAGAGCTGCTGTTAGGTAGGGTGCTTCCGTTGAAAGACACTTGCAATTCATTGGGGTTTCTCTTCGCAGAAATTAGACAGGTTTGGGTTTTTGAGACCTTACTAACTTTCTAAATTTTTTTTAATGCCCATCACGTAATATTAGATCTCAGTTTTTTTTTCTATGTCGACCGGCGTTACATTAACTACTCACAAAACAATTACGTTCGATGGAGTTGTTCCAACTACAAAACACACTTAAAACATTTATTTACTCATTCAATTTATATAATAGTGGGTTTATTGCCATAAGGCAATTTCTTCCGACCAACTTAAACATTTCGATAGCAAAAGTATCTTAAGGAGATTTCAAAACAAAGGTACATATTACAGCAGTTTGATAAATAGTAAATACCGCAGTCACATTCATCCAAAATCTATCTCGCATACATATAATATAACTCATATTATCTACATAATACCATAAAATACATTATATGCGTTGCATATGGCTCAGTTGGTTGGGTATCTGTCTGCTGATCCAAAGGTCCCGGGTTCGATTCCCGGTGGAGACACAGTTTTTAATTGTGTTTTCAGTATGGATCTGTGAGACGATAAATATGTAGCAACTTGTTATTGGGTGCGTGTTAAATTAATATTTGACATAGTACCTGTTAGTTGCCCGAGAAGTAATAAAAAAAAATATTGATATATATTGGTTATTTTTAAGCTTACGAATATAACAAATCGAATCAATATGATATCTTATGTGGAACATAATATATAATTGGGATACAATGAACTTATCGTACTTTTTATATTGCATATTATATTCTTTACATTTAACATTGTACCCTGTTTGTTTTCCAAGTGAATAAATGAACAAAAAAATGTGGGATCCTATCGATGATTCCCTTTTTATAGTTTAAAAATGAAAAGATCCAGAAGTCTATTGTGCTTTGTTATTTTCCCAGTCTCCTGGAGGTAGCGAGTTACCACCCTAGATACATATTCCCGGGGAAATATTGTATTATTGCCGGAACAGATAGAGACACCGAAGCTTATGATGCTCCGACCGCTAAGATACTCTACTCTTCTCCGTTATACACTACATATACCCACATACACCATAGAATAAATCTCACAAGTTCCCAAGATTGTTTTGCTTCAAACTCTACCTACCTATTTTTCATACATATACTATACACCTACACCTATACACATACATCTGCCGAATCTGGATGTCTAAAAAATATGGTCTGGAAAAATAAACACATGCGTATTTACAGCAAGGTCAGAACATATAAACATGCGTGCGTCCGATCATAACGTAGGAAACGCGAGCAGACACTGTACGAACCAAGGGGCTCCTAAGGACAACGGAAATGAAGGTTCTAAGGTCAATGCCACTCCTGACGAAGGTTGGCGACCATCACACCAAACTCATCACAATCCTGCACAAACCTAATTAGTGACGCCGCATCCGGAATCCCAAACATTGCCTGGGATTTGTAAGCCACGATATTCTATTTCGCCTCACACTCCGTCTTTCCTCTATCTTTCCCTCCACAATAAGTTGTAGAAGGGCATATCTATCACCACGGAATATGTGGCCAAAGCATGCTGCTTTGCGTCTCTTGACAGTGGTCAGTAAGTCTCTCTTTTCTCCATCATATTTAGAACTCTGTCATTGGAGATTGTAATAAACTGATGAGGGCAGTTGTTCGCAGTATATCTCTCAGGTCTTCTCTTGAGGGGGGGGGGGATATGAAACTCCAAATAATGAAAGTATCTCAATTTACGATTAATACAGGTACCTAGCCTGCTACGTATTTATTTTTTTATTTATAAAACCACATATCAAAATGACCGCTTACCAACCCACACTATGTATCCATTTATACTATATACATCTTTCTCTTTCATAAACAGATATCTCTTTCATCCATAACCAATTCACACAGATACCATAGAATTGATATAGTTTTATTTCTAAAATACATCAAATTTGTAAGTAAGATATTCATATTTATTCTTGCTGTTGTAAAATCGGTTTTGAGGACCAATGTCTCCTAGAGGGGATGTACAATTGAATTAACGAATCGATATAAGTAGCAATGCTGCCGACTTTGAGAACAGCTGACATAGATCTTTCCACAGTCCGCTAGAGCTCCCTTCTCAGATCTTCGTGTTTCTTTCAACTGACGCTGAAGGAAATAATATTCTTTGATACAGGAATGTCATACCCACTTTTATATATTCTTGGAAAAATACCTTCAGCGTTCCTATACAAACATCACCCTAATTATCAAGAACAAGTATAAACTTATTAGGTATAAATTGAAAGTGGAACATCGAATGCCCTACCACTGCGACCATTAATGGTATAAGAGAATATATTTGATTAGGTCTAATGCAATAGCGGAATTGCCTATAAAAGCCGAAAATCTTGGCTTGCCTATGAATATTATGTTAAGAAATTCAACAACTAATGGTTAACATTAAATACTAAAAAGTGGTGTAAACAAGAAAGATATTTTTTTAAATTTATTAGTAATTTATTTCTTTATAGCAACCATACTACAAGATTAAATATTGAACCGTTTGTAGCTACGATGCTTTACAGGGCCACAAATGTAAAATATTATTTTTAAAAAATACATATTTTTTATGGCCATTGGAATGAACAACAACTCTAAAAAACATAAAATTTTCGACATTTCTCAATTTTCTTTTAGGGTTTGCCTAGTTCAAATGTTCTAGGCTCGCCCCTGGTTTAATGTTGTTTCGTTCTCAGATTGGAAGTTTACGATGAAAATTATTAGAAATATAAGAAAAACATGGCAACAACTCACGCGATGTTTTTCAGAATGAAGAGCTGAAAACTTAAAATAATGCAGCGCCTGGTAAAAAATATGGCATTAAATAATATTAATTATATTATAATAAATTTGGTTAAACTGATAGTGTCAAGATATTTTGGGTCTCTGTAGCTTATTTTGTTGGACTCCCGAGCCAAAGTTCGATCTCGGTTTCCATTCTGGATTTGAGAGACGATTAATATCACATATCTCTATATATAATGTGGCTGCTTGTTATTGGGTGGTTGTCAAATTGGTATTTGATGCATTACATGTTAGCTTTCCGAGAAGCGATACAGAATATGTTATACATACAAGAACATCGGCTTGGGCTGTTGAAAACCAAAGAAAAAACAGATAAGGAAAGAATAAAAAAATAAAAATTGTAATATTATCGAGTGATTTATTTTCCCAATAAATAATATTCGATAAAACACAAAAGTTAGCTTTCGCTATAGCGGATAATAACCTTCGACGGAATATCTGATGTATAGACAGAATATGAAGGTATGTAACATATTTATTCCGAGGACAACTTTTTCATATCTTTTTATATTTGTGTATGCGGTTACTTTATTTATGAGGGTATGACTCTACAATATCTTTTTATTCGTAGAAAAGTTCGGGGTACAATCACATTTACATATGTATATGACTCCACCGACAGAATATTAATTTTTCATAGAAAATAAAATATAATTCTCGATGTTTACTTGAGCAAATTAAGGAGAGATTACTTCCTCTTTGCATCCTGTAAAAGAAACGAGTTATTCATTTAAAATAATCAGTTATTTATAACATATCAAATGCCAAGGCGGTCAGCTTTTGTGAGTTAATTAACGAATTTTAAAAAATAAAAGGTTATTGTCAGTACGTTTACGACAGGCGTAGAAAACATTACTATCACTTGGACTCTGTCAACTTTGAACGACTGAACTTCAAAGGTGTCTGTTAGGGGTTTTCCACCAACCAAGGTTTCTGTAAAAAGTAGTCTTCCGTAGTAAATACAATAAAAATCACGCTTAATACTATAACGTTTCATAACTATAACTGACGTGATAAAATATAAATTTTCCACGCTTTGAAGACTTTATGTGGCAAAGCAGCCAGTACTCAGGGTTTTTAGTATCCAATCGTTGTTGTGATATCCTTACACAGACAAAAAAAAATCAGCCTTTATATTATGACGCATGTCTGACAGGCGCTGTATCTTGCTCTAAAACAAATTACAACCGAAACAGTGTGAATTTAATCAATTTGCGTGAGAAGTTAAGCAAAGCTATAATGTACATAAACTAGGTACTTAATAGAAATGCATGATCTAGGTACCTACATACTTTACAGTAATGCATGAATTCTTTTATGACAATCTATGAACTTACTTCTTTACCGCACTCCATGAACTCCTTTACGGCAATGCATGAAGTTTTTTTACCTATGTATGAACTACTTTACCGCAATGCATGAACTCCTTTATGGCAATGCATGAACTTCTTTACGACAATGCATGAAGTCCTATATGCCAATTTATGAACTTACTTCTTTACGGTAATGCATGAACATTTTTTAGCTATGTATGACCTACTTTACCGCAATGCATGAACTCCTTTACGGCAATGCATGAACTCATATATGCCAATCTATGAACTTTCTTCTTTACGGCAATGTATGAACTCCTATATACCAATCTATGAACTTACTTCCTTACGGCAATGCATGAACTACTTTACGGCAATGTATGATTTACTTTCCAAAAATAGTATGTCTAATTCGACTTCACACATTAAATTGTACAATATCAATAGATTTTTATTGCGATATTATTTTCATTTCTATTTTTTCTTTTTTCTGGTGCTTATTAATTTTTAACAACAACAACAAAATACGACGTATTCAAATCGTCATTTCGGGAGTTTAAAAAAAATAATGATTTTCCTAATACTCTGGAATGAACACCTAATTACCCGGAGAGCTTACACGGCAAAGTATTATACAGAGCGACAAAAAAATGAAAGAAATCCCAAAACGAAAAAAAAGCCTTTGCTTGATACAACATAAATAAATACACGAATTACATCCTAAAACCACTTCAAAGCAAACCCACATTGAAACGCGGTTATGTGTACCTATTTTGAAGTAGAGATAAAAAAAAGAAAACATGTTGAATATTTTTACTCTAATCGTGAAAACATATTTTAATACCCTCCTAACGACTCGTCAGGCACTCTGGCAAGGCTCAAAGCTTAATAACCGAGTTTATTTTTCGCTATAGCTTATTTTTCTCATTCCATCATCTTTTTCCCATCTCGGGATGGGGGGGAATTATTATCGGGTATCATTCGAAAAGTCTCCTATGTAACAGATGTAGGGGTATCTACTTCTTAAAATCAAATTATACATTAAAATAATTCAAATTTATTTATAAATGGTGATTTTATTTATTTTATTTTATTTCATTTTAAAGAGTGCAAACAGTCAAATTCATATAATATATACAAAAAAATGAGTTACCAGCATATAGACCAGTGAAGACTCCAGATATTACCAAATATTAGTCCTTTATATATATAGAGAAATGAAATTAAGTGAAGCAATCATTAAACGAACACAATACAATACTTATATTAGGTGATTAGGGATCGGATGATTCCAATACACCACACACACCTCATGTATTGTATTCATGATACATGTATTCAAGAGTAAAAATATTTTTACTAAACTAAATAAGAATTTTTAACAGATTTTTAATTATCTCAATAGAGACGAAGTTGGAATATTTACTGTAGGAGAACCGGGAAAACAAGGCACCTACAGGGCTTACGACCTGTCATCGGCTGGTTTACGTGATCACTTTATGCGCTTGCGCAACGTTCACCAATTATGCCTTTTTAATGAGATCCCAATTCAATTTTTGAAAGTTTATAAGTTAAGAATATTGTAATACTGAAATTATTTTCGCTTGAAAATAAGGTATTTTTACTACAGCCATCTATGTGTGAAATTATGAACAACATTCTTTGAATGTTGAATGTCCTCAAAGAATGTTGTTCATAATTTCACACATAGATGGCTGTAGTAAAAATTCCTTATTTTCAAGCGAAAATAATTTCAGCATTACAATATATAGAACTTTCAAAATTGAATTGATAGGGATCTCATTAAAAAGGCATAATTGGTGAACGTTGCGCAAGCGCATAAAGTGATCACGTAAACCAGCCGATGACAGGTCGTAAGTCATGTAGGTGCCTTGAATTCCTGGTTCTTCTACAATATCCCAACTTCGTCTCTATTGAGATGTTAAAAAGTTTGTCATTAAAAATATTATTTGACTCCCGACAAGGAAAAAAATCCAATGTTTGCGTATATGCAATTAAAAAAATATTCGATTTACATACACATTGGTACAAGAAGGTAAACAAGCCAAAAATGAAATAATATTTCTGGCGCAGTTCAGGGGTGACATCTGTGCGAGACACCGTCACCTCATTTATAAAGACTTGCTTACATCGTCACAAATAAACCGATTTCTCAATAGATGGCGTTACAAAAAGGTTTCTTCGTTACTTCATAGATGGCAATAGTAGTAATGTCTTATTTTCAGGTCAATTGTTACAAAATATTGAAATATCTAGAATAAATAATATTTATAAGGGAACTCAATAAGAAGGCATAATTGTTGATCGTTGCTCCAGCTGATCACGTAAACCAGCCGATAACAGGTCGTAAGCCCTGTAGCTGTCTTCAGTTCCTGGTTCTCTATAAAACCCCAACATCGTCTCTATTGAGATGTTAAAAAGTGTGTCAATAAAAAAAATAATTAGATTTAGCGATGATTATATGTATTTGGGAATGTTTTAGGCCCCTGGAACGGCCAGAAGAATTGTTGGAAGAACTCAATCAAGGTTTTTTGTGTGATATAAGACGAGTGGATGGAGGTGGTTACATGCGGTCTGCTCAGGATAGAGAGCTGTATAGGTCTCAGGGGGAGGCCTATGTGCATAAATGGATAAAATAGAGCTGATGCTATTTGAGGATATTCTTTGAAGTTCATTCAAATGATTTGGACATAAAGAATACCTAATGAGTAATGAGTACCTAATCGAAAATCTGGAATAGCTACAAGAAGTAGAATTAAAAGTATCCGGATAACTCATGTCATAACTTACTATCAAACAACGGTATTTATTTTTGTAACCCTGTTTCTATGCAGACATGTGTACCCACTATATTTGTATTTGAACCAGGTGAAGAGAGGAAGTCGCGGATACCTTGCAGAAATGGGTTGGGATTGACGTCAATAAGAAAAGTTCATCGTGTAGATTTTTACATTTCAAAACACAATATTCGCGAGGCATCTGTAACAATAGGGTTGCCAGTATGTGTGTTTGAAAATTAATAAATTTGATAAAAAAACAAAAAAAAATGTATTTTAGAATATTTGAAATTTGATTATTTTTAATTGAGAGAGGGCTATAATATAATGACCTAACACTGCCATTATTTGTGATCTTTACTTGAACACCCTTTAACTTAGCTTTACACGTCTATATACTGGTATTATGCATTAGATTTTTAACTAACTTTCCGACCATTTAGAGCTCTGTAACTTTCAGAATTTGTGTTTTCCCGATGACAATGCATGTTGAAACCAGCTTGATTAATTTGATATTTTGATAAGATTGAACAGTTTTATATTTCTGATTTTGAATTGTGACTGCTATACATGTTGCATAATATTCAGGCGTTATTTATATCTATACTGGAAATTTCCAATCGATTTTATTTTAATTTCAATTCGAAAAAGGTGTCCTATTTTTGATTTTCTTGTTTAGATTTCGCCTCAAAAGCGGAGCGGGCTCTTAAATGAAACACAATATCATGCTGAGTGAAATTTCCCAATGTTCATAAATCTTTCGATCTGTGCACTTTATAACTTGTGTTCAGTTTTTGTAAGTTTTGGACACTCATTGCAAAAATCACGTTTTAGGCAACTTGTTTTCTAAATTTTACTATTTTTTACCTATTGGGTCCTTCATTGGCCTTATTTTATACTGTTCTATCGCCATTACCACTCGTTCTGCTAATGGCGACTTATCACGGCCCCTTGCAAAACTCTAAAAGAACATAAGAAGAGTCAGGAGAACTCTAAAACCTTGCCGTCACTGCACTTAAAGTGCTAAAGAAAGCTAAGTATGAGGAAAAAGCGGGCTCACCGTTCACTAAGTTGCTTTTCGTGACTACAAGGTTCAATGGGTTCAAAGAAATTCCCTTGGACATCGTTATAGAGTTCTCGTCGAAATGTTAACGCAGATAAATTAGTGCGTTCGCATAGGATATGCTTAGAAGTCTAACCATGGTTAACACAGATCTAACGAGAGGACGGATCGGATAACTTAAAACTAAAAAGATAACTTGTGAAACTGCCGTATGCAGTAACAAATTCCGTGTTCCAATAATCAGGAATAATTCACGAAGAAGAAATTCTAGTCCTGAAATCGGAAAGATGTAAAAACGTCTGTTTGCCCACGGAAGAAGACGGCCTGCGAGGTTGCCAAGCGTCTAGAAGAGAATTCTGGGCTAAGTTCTAAATCACACCACGAATGGTGGGTAAATTTACGTATTCATCAATTTGTCAATAAAAGCCATTGTCAGACATGGGGTTTAGGAACAAAAAGATAAAGCAGTGCTGAAAATTCAATAGAAACTTATTATTCACACTTCCGTTACCAGATCTACAATTAATAAATCCTTCAGTGTGCTTCAGTGCTTCAAGATTTATTATTGTTTGATTGAAGTGATTTTGGTAGACGCCAAGGAAGACGGGAATGAAGAAGATAGACCTTGCTGGTAGTTTTTTTGAGTTTATTAAATGTCTAAGATAACTGTACGAGTTTGTATTTGTATTTTACCTCCTGCAGACGACGTATGTAAATGATCAGTAGGTATAAATACATAGATGTAGTATGTGGAATGAGCCACCCAAATCTCTCACCATCCCATTTCATTACAAGGGGGTGGTGGTGGAGGAATACTTTCCTTCACATTCAAGTTTGCGGTGGAAATACGAACCGATAAATAAAATATACATATTATTATTTTTTTTCTCTCAACGGCGAAAGAAATTTACACGAGTCAGTTCGGATTGCAAGGACGGATTTGGAAATATTTCATCATAAAATATCATAGCGTGGAAAACAAGAATAATTGTAAAAGAAACAAAATCATTATTTTTTTAATGGTATAATAACTCCAATGCTTTTTATCTACGAAATCAATTTCACTTCCTCTCAGAACACGGGTTGCTTCTTCGTTCTAATACTGAAAGAACGCTCAGTATCCCAGTACACAATACTTCCTTTTTCACCACATCTTTCTCCGTACAAGCAGCTCGTCTTTGGAATCACATTCCATCGCAGCTTCGAGTTTCATTAACACTTCCCGCTTTCAAAAGAAATCTGAGGAATCATTTCCTTACACATAACACCTAAATTTGTCTCCTTATTCTATCCTTGTCCCCCCCCCTCTCCTGTCCCCTCCGTTTCTTTATTGTTTTTGTTTTATATGTTTTTTTTCTTTATTGCTTTTGTTTGTATAATTTCTTTATTGCTTTTGTTTGTATAATTTCTTTATTGCTTTTGTTTGTATAATTTCTTTATTGCTTTTGTTTGTATAATTTCTTTATTGCTTTTGTTTGTATAATTTCTTTATTGCTTTTGTTTGTATAATTTCTTTATTGCTTTTGTTTGTATAATTTCTTTATTGCTTTTGTTTGTATAATTTCTTTATTGTTTTTTTTTGCATAATTTCTTTATTGCTTTTGTTTGTATAATTTCTTTATTGCTTTTGTTTGTATAATTTATTTATTGATTTTGTTTGTATAATTTATTTATTGCTTTTGTTTGTATAATTTCTTTATTGCTTTTGTTTGTATAATTTCTTTATTGCTTTTGTTTGTATAATTTCTTTATTGCTTTTGTTTGTATAATTTCTTTATTGCTTTTGTTTGTATAATTTCTTTATTGCTTTTGTTTGTATAATTTCTTTATTGCTTTTGTTTGTATAATTTCTTTATTGCTTTTGTTTGTATAATTTCTTTATTGCTTTTGTTTGTATAATTTCTTTATTGCTTTTGTTTGTATAATTTCTTTATTGTTTTTTTTTGCATAATTTCTTTACTGCTTTTGTTTGTATAATTTCTTTATTGCTTTTGTTTGTATAATTTATTTATTGATTTTGTTTGTATAATTTATTTATTGCTTTTGTTTGTATAATTTCTTTATTGCTTTTGTTTGTATAATTTATTTATTGATTTTGTTTGTATAATTTCTTTATTGCTTTTGTTTGTATAATTTCTTTATTGCTTTTGTTTGTATAATTTCTTTATTGCTTTTGTTTGTATAATTTCTTAATTGATTTTGTTTGCATAATTTCTTTATTGCTTTTGTTTGTATAAGTCATAAAAATGTTGGTAGGTACATACCATAAATGTAATTAGTTTTTCACCAAATTAATATGGTTGGTTGGAAGATATTGCCATTCGGCAATAAGCCCGCCATTGTGAACTTGTGCCCAAAAAGCTTAAAATAAATAAATAAACTTATCAGGTACCGAAAAATATCTACTTTTAATGATGTTGATATCTTCCAATTTCTTTTCAACAAATATCGAAAAATGATACTGAGTATACTAGTGCCGGTAGATTGAACGGTAGCCTTATACAGCAGACATCTTCATGGCCTTCATCTACTTCTTTGTCCTTCCATCTTTTTTTTATTTATTTATTAAAAAAAGGTACATCGACAGACATCCAGCTTACAATTATCATAAAAAGAAAACAATTTTGGTTATTATTATAATTGATGGATGTTCAATTATGGATGTACACAAAATTAAATGAGCTCAAATTCAATCACACACGTAAGTCACATAAGTAAGAGTTATATAAATGAGAGAAAATTAGTTTACAAAAACTAATTTTCTATTTAGATGGGTCGATGGCAGAGCGGTTAGCGTGCTTGGCTAGTAATCCAGTGGTCGCGAGTTCGAATCCTGCCTCGACCGATTTCGTTCACCTATAGCACAAGGAACGTAGGAAGATGTAAATGTACTTGTTTAACAAGGACATATTCATTTAAAAAAAAGTTAAGTAAAAGAGAAGAAACAAAAATAGTTACATAAGTTAAGGAAACATTAGTTATAGACGTTACATAAGTTTTAGAAGTTACAAAAGTTATAGAAGTTACACAAGTTTTGTAGTATTATTTATTTTATTATGATTTTTTCTGTTTCTTTTTTGTTATATTTTATTGAATAACGTTTTTTTTGTTTGGTGATCATATTGTTTTAATTTTGTATATTATTTTAATGTCACGAAAGTCATGAAATAAGCCGAGGATATTAAAGGGGTCACCGATTTTCAAAAACTTGTTTAGATAGGTGACTCTTAGGTTACGGTTGGGATATAAATATCCGTTGTTGTAAAAATTATATTTTAAACAAATATAACGAAATTGAACAAAATATAAAAAATATTTTTTGACAATTTTTTAAACTCTCAATAGAGACGAAGTTGGAATATTATAAGAGAACCGGGAATTCAAGGCACCTACAGGGCTTACAACCTATCATCGGCTGGTTTAGGTGATCACTTTATGCGCTTGCGCAAGGTTCACCAATTATGCCTTCTTATTGAGTTATCTTATCCATGCGATTTTGAATGTTCCATATGCATATTTATTTATAATGATAAACAGATCGTTTTTAGCTATTTTTACCATCGCCGTCTAGGAAGAAACGAAGAAATCTTTTTGTAACGCCATCTATTGAATTTGTTTTTTTTTTTGTAAACAATGAAAGCAACAGTCCTTATACAGTGACAGTGTTCTCGCACAGATATCACCCCTGAACTGCGCCAGAATTTTTCATTTTTGGCTTGTTTACCTATGTACGTGTAAAAAGTAGTATGTAAGAAGTAGTAGTAAGATGTATGTGTATGAAACCTACCTCATTTTAGACACGGCATGATGGTTACTATATGTATATATTTTTTATTTTTCAATTTCTTCGACATTCAAATCCACCCCTGGTATAAAAATTTCTCTTATGCTTGAATATGTTTTCCTCTTCATTTGATAACTAGAACCTTCCCATTTCCCACGATACAACTTATAATATCCTCCCCCTCCCCACCCCTCCCTCCCTTCGTCCCTTTCTCATCTCTTTCTCTCACTCTCCAGCCACCAGCCCCCAACTTGCACAGTGTAGGTAATGGTAGGTACCCCCTCCCCCCGCCTAAGATAGGTATTTGCAAACAGCTAATGTTTATTCAGACAGATTCTGATGTTTATATATACTTATATCTCTTTGTGTTGTATGTATTGAACGTATCGAGATACCAAGTTTTAACGTAAATATCTGAAAATTTTTATTTACAACAATTTCATTTTTTCAAACCACAGAGATCTGATTGTATAGAGTTGCAATCCCTTACAAATTATTAGTTTGAAACGTGCACAATGTTTTGTCTATGGATCATGACGTTTGATTGTATTCCAGTAAGTAGGGAACATCGGAAATTCCCTTTGGATTCGTTCGTTTTCCTCTTAGACAAGCCGAAATGAAGGAATTTGACAGCTATCATTTTTAGCGATTAATAGCGTTTGACGCATTCAAAAACACTTTTACAATAAAACTATATTAAAATATATATCCAATAAAACAAAAATGCAAAATATGACGAAAATATAAACACAATTTTGATTTTAAGTGAAAAATTTTAACGACAAATAGGTAGTAGTCGCAGTATGGTGTTCGTATTTTATAATATTCAAAATAAATGCCTAATAAAGATATAAAAATAAATATATACAGTTTTCACAATGACTAATAACTAATGATTCCCTTGTCAATACAAACCGTGGAAAATTTTATATTAAGTATAATATGTTACGTCGCAAATATACATATTTAGAGTATAAGCTGGTAACACCATCGACATCTATCGAATGACGATGAAACTTATTTCTAACACCATCAGTTGAGAAATTGGTAAGTTAACAATGAAAGCCACGATTTTTATATGTAAGGTGACAATGCTTTCACATAGATGTCCCTTGAAGCAATGCCGACACGAAAAAAATCCAATGTTTGCGTATATGTAATTATTAAAATATTCGATTCCAGAAAAAGTGAGTTTTGACAGTTGAAATTCATTTAAACTTTCAACAAGGAATTGCTAACCTTTCAAAAATAATAAAAACATTTTGTTGACAAAATTTTCAACATCTCAATAGAGACGAAGTTAGAATATTATAGATGAACCAGGAACTCAAGGCACCTACAGGGCTTACGACCTGTTATCGGATAGTTTACGTGATCACTTTTTGCGATTGCGCAACGTTCAGCAATTATGCCTTCTTATTGAGTTCCCTTATCAATGCAAATTTTAAAATTTCTATATTTGAATAATGAGTAACTAATTACCTGAAAATTTGTTAATAAATGTGCACACGAAGTAGCGGAGAAGTCCACGATCCATTCGTTCTAATTTGTAACTCTATTGATTAATCCATCATGTCGTATGTGGTATGTTTCTGAGACATAGCATTTTTTTTTTTTTCGTACAGTTTTTCATTTATTTCCTCGTTTCTGTTCTTCTCTGTATTTTTATTTATCGTAGCCATCTACAAATTATTCCCAACGTCGAAATACATCTTCCAACATATGAGTTTCATAAAAATGACAAAAGAAAATTTGATTGTGCCAATCACATCGGTTGTAAAATGTATTCAATTTGGAAAAACCCCGTCGTGCGGCTTAGTTTGAGTGTACGCCATTTGCCGGGTGTACATCTGAGACTGGAGGAAACCTGCAACCTATTATTTTTATATTATATGTTCTGTAATTGAATAACTCTTTTATCTGTTTTGCATTTAGTAAGTGTCTTTATAGAGGCGGTCTGGCTATACGGGTAACTACACCGCCACATATTCATATATTCACCCCTCGGTAGTGTACTAAACAGGGAAGGTTTAAGGAAAACTTTATGGGTGCACTACATCCGGATATATAAACTGTTGTGTGCCTTAAATAAAAAAAATCATTTATACCTATAACAATTATATATCCATATTATTATTATTATTATAGATTGATCTCGGTTATGATCCGGTAATTTCCTTCACAACGGAGCGTACTCAAGTTGTGAGGCAATGTGTTTGTGTGTCTGTGTGGTTGTGTGTAGTTGTTTAAAGTGGTACCTGTAGAAATTTTCTGACTATTGTGCATGTGTTGATAGTTGTAGTTTTTTGTATGTTGGTGATTACGTATGGGGGGTAACTTTAGTATGTCTATATTTTTTTGGAGAGTTTTTGGTATGATGCCTGTAGACGATAATATTATTGGGACTATTGTTACTTTTTCTTGTTTCCACTGTGATTTTATCTGTTCTGCTAAAGGTATGTATTTATCTATTTTTTCTAAATGTTTCTTTTGTAGATTTGCTGTATTTGGTATCGATATTTCTATTAGATATGTGTGTTTATGTATTTTGTCGATTAATGTAATGTCTGGTCGGTTATGTAGGTTTGTTCTGTCTGTGATTATGTCTCTATTCCAGTATAGTTTGTAGTTATCATTTTCTGTTTATTATTATTATTTATTATTTTATTATTTTTATTTATTGGCAAATTCACAGAATGTATTACATAACATTATTTACATAATCTTTTAAATATAAATACATTCCAATTATGAATTTAATCGTGAAATATTACAATTATAAAAGCTTCGTAGAAAAAAGTATTAACAAACAAAACAAATAGAACTATGGTGACAGAGGAAGTAACAATAACAATGAATCAATTTACAATAATTTGAAAGAGAAAAAATAAATACATTAACAATATAAATTAACAATATAGAGAAGAAATCTTAACACACTATGCAGTACAGCTCCTAAGCATTACAAACTGGAGGACGGCAGCTGAGGACAGACGGGGTTGGAGGCAGAAGTTGTAGGAGGCCAAGGCTCGACTTGGGCTGTAGCGCCATCGAAGAAGAAGAAGAAGAAATCTTAACACATTGTGTAAAAAAAAATTGGTAGAAAAATCAATAGAAAAATCAAGATGCACAATCTCTCAAGACTAACGTCATGAATTTATCAAGTATAAAAAAAACGAAAGAGAGAAGAGACAAAAAAAATATCTATGTTAAGATGAAGTTATAATTCATTTCATGAAATATTGCCTGAACTGAGGATCTGTTATATTATCCATCTCTTATATTAGAACAAATTTAGTATCGTTTTTTTTATTATCCGTTTTAATGAAATGCATTATATTTTTATTATTATTAATAAATTAATCATATTAGGTATTATGAAATTATTTTTACTCCTCACTACCCCAAGGGGATATAGTGGGGAGTTATGGATTCGCCATTTCAAAGGTTATTTTTTAATTGCAGATTATCAACTAGTATCATGCTGAGATTGAATTGTGAAAGTTTCATATCAATATACCTATGTGTGTGCTGTGTACTATGTATGAGCTATGTATAATGTACGGTGTGTTTATTCTACTTTATCAATATTGTAGACTAAAGTACTCATACGATTCTTTTCAAATTTTACAAATTGGCACATATAATAGGTACTCGCTTACACCCCATTAGATTTTGAAGGATATTAATTTGATCAGTGCTTCTATTTTTTTAACTCTCAAATATTTCAAAGTGACATCAAGCTCTGGAAACATAAAATTACTACTTACTAACTTCCGATGGCCATACAACTCCGGTAGAGCTTTATCCTTCTGAACAATAGATTTCCAAGCGACTCCCAGTCATCACAAGCATTCAGCACGTTCAGATCTCGGGTAACATTGTCCATCAATCTCTGCCTGTGTCTTCCCAGGGGTCTCTTGCCCACAGGGTTAGGGCCCGCTCACATTGGATACGAATTTGGTCGTACGTAAACGTACGATGCTGGTCGCACGAATCGAGTGCGCGCACTGGCTTGCTCACATTGGATACGAATTCGCATCGTACGTATACGTACGATACTGGTCGAGTGCGCGCACTAGATACGGCTTTCTCCGATTTTTGATACGAATTTGATCGTACGTCGACGTACGATGCTGGTCATACAATTTTATGTATTTAAGATTTGGTACACGGATAACAAACAAACAATACACATAAACATAATATCAATAACAACAAAGCAACCGTGCATACAAAAATCACACAAGGCACAGCCTCTCTGTGGGTTAGCCAATTTTTTTTTTTAGATAATAATGAATATGTCCTTGTTAAACAAGTACATAATATACATCTTCCTACGTTCCCTAAAATAAGAAAATAAATGCTTGTGCTATAGGTGAACGAAATCGGTTGAGGTAGGATTCGAACTCGCGACCACTGGATTACTATCCCAGCGCGCTAATCGCTGTGCCATCGACCCATCTAATTTTATTCCCATTTATTTATTTATTCATTTATTTAATATTTCTTCTCGGGTAACTAACAGATACTATGTCAAATATTTATTTAACACGCACCCAATAACAAGTTGCCACATTCTGGAGACTTACGATATTAGTCGTCTCACAGATCCAGACTGAAAACACAATTAAAAACTGTGCCTCCGCCGGGAATCGAACCCGGGACCTTTGGATCAGCAGTCAGATACGCAACCAACTGAGCAACGAAGGCCGACAATTGTAATATGTATAGACAAAATTATCTTGTTTATAACATTTTATAATAACATATTCTCTTCACATAGCACAAAACATCACAAAACCTTGGGGTAAGCAAATTATAAAAAACAGGTAACAACACATGAAGAGAAATTTAAAATAACAGTTTACAAAGATAAAAATACCAAGTCATAAAAAAATATTTAGTTATTTGAATTCGGATCAAATTGCATAACGTAATCAGAAATCTCATTAACATTTGTGTCCAAAAACAAAATTTTCTGTATCCATTTATGTGTAATCAAAGTACGAACGGAGCAAAATATCCAAACAAGTTTGGATCGAATTCGTATGTCGGAACTATACGCACGTCAACGTACGACTAACTCGCACCCAGTGTGAGCACTCTCATAGTGCTCAAAGGAACGGGATTATTCGTGCGTTTTCGACGTTTTCGTACGTATTCGGACGACTGAATTTCGTACGTAAACGCATCCAATGTGAGCATGTCCATGAGCGAACTCAGACGTCGTAACAATTCGTGCGTATACGTACGACCACAGTACGACTACGTACGATCACGTACGACCAACTCGCATCCAGTGTGAGCACTCTCATAGTACATCAAGTATCGGGATCGTTCGTGCATTTACGTACGTTTACGCACGAGCGAAATTCGTACGAAAACGCATCCAATGTGAGCGAGGCCTTATTTTGCAGGATACGTTTTGTGGCTCTTTCGTCCCCTGATCTGACAACATGTCCAATCCAAGCTAATCCTCTGGACCTGATTTTGCTGGTGATTATAGGTTGTTCTGTCAATGCACGAATTTCCTAATATGAATACTTAAAATTAGATATTTTTATTTACATATTGTTAAAAAGGCACATCATTTTCATGAAATGGCATTGAAGAATTATCAAGTTTTCATTATAAAATGTTCAAATCAAAAATAATTTAACAACTCATTTCATTTATCAATACATTCTTAGTTAACAATATTTTTTTGATCAACCCTGAGTGAGATTGTTTCCTTTAGTTTCCTAATGATTTTTTAGAGTGAATTCACAAAATAGGAGTAAACTACCGTAAGAGTGAACTTTCATATACTTAACGCAAAATAAGAATTGCTATCATAAAATGCATCAAAAAAGTGAACCATGTACCTACCTTAAAATGCAAAATAAGAGCACATATAACGCAATATTTAAATCATTAAATGACTGAAAACGTGATATAAAAAAGAATAAAAAAGGTTTTCATTCAATTTTTTGAAAATTTTGATGACATAAAATAGTAAAAATAAACCGATTACTTCATTTCAAAGACGTATCTATTGAGGGATCCGGAGAAAGATGTTCAAAATTTACTCTTTAGTCTATTATAAATAAATTAAATTACAAATTCAAGTTAAATAAAACAAAAATGAGCAATTTATTTTAGAGTGCAAAATAAGAAGACGATCAGTTGACACAACAATAAAAAGTTTATTTTTTTCAACAATGGCAATTTAAAAGCGATCCTGTTATTCTGCAATGAGATCGGTTAAGTATAAAATAGAAAGAGGAAATGATTGTATGTAGGTAGGAGTAGAAAGTATGTACATAGGAAATAGACATTGGTTGTTACATATTAGGTATATATGCCTTTGTTTACTCAACGATTCAGCTGAAATGTAATCAAGTCAGGGAATAAGATGCTTAAACGATCATTCCTATATTCATATTCATGTGTTCATATACACATACGAATATCCACTGAAGCAATCATATTTATATATTATATCTGCAGATCTGTTTAGAATTTGAACAAATGCCACAGAAATGAGGTCGCTTGAGGTAGTTTGAAAGAGTTTCGTCATGGCCTAAAAAATATCATTTGACTCTAGATAGGGAACAAAACCCAATGTTTGCGTATATGCAATTAAAAAAAATATTCGATTTAACTATTCAAAATTTAAGGGGGGGACTGCTGCCAACGTACCTATTTTTCAATTTGATATACCATCATTATTTCTTATCGAATCGTTTTGAAAAAAATAATTTAGATAGTTTGGGTATTAATAAACAAACATATACCTTAACTTTTTGATAATGTTCTGTATAAAATCTTGTAGAAAATTAATGGCATACCCCGATTTTCAACGTCTATCTTATATTTTTAATAAACTATAAGGCGTAGAGTAATATATTTTTTTTTAATTAAAGAAGACAAAAATATCTAGAAAAATATGATGTGACGTTGCATTAATGCTTCAGGTTTAGTAAATAAACCTAAAAAACATTTATTTTCAATTCAGCGCCATTGCGTAATAAAAGTATTTTTGGTTTATTTACTTAACCTGATGCATTAATGCAACGTCATATCATATTTTTCCAGGTATTTTGTTCATCTTTAATGTATTAAAAAAAATAGTGCTCTACTTTATAATTTTTTAAAAATCGGGGTATGCTTATTATTTTCTTACAAGAATATATACAGAACATAATCAAAAAGTTAAGGAATATTTCTCTTTATTAATATCCAAACTAACTAGGTTAATTTTTTCAAAATGATTCGTTTAATAATAATGATGGTATATCAAATTGAAAAAATAGATACGTTGGCAGCAGTCGCCCTCTTAAATAGAATTTCACTATCGACAAAATTAATTAAATTATTTAACATTGTATCCTTTGTGATTAACAATAAAACTTTTTATCTAGCTATCATAAATTGTATATATTATACATATACATTTATTTCTATATTTTATTTTTCCATAGAATACAATACTAACCAAAAAATTAAATCCTTAATATAAAGTATTTTTTTATGGTGCAAATTATAGTATTCTAACTAGAGATGATCGTTTAAACGAAAGCTGATTAAAATATTCGTTTAAAAAAAATAATCAATCAAACGTTATAAATTTTAAACCATATTCGTTGAACGTTGCGAGTGTTACAACGATTTAAATCATGAATCATAACGATCCGATGATGATTTCATTAAAAGCTGTTTTTCGTTAAAAGCTTATTTTATAATCATAACAAAGATGTATTATTTTTAACGACAACGTTGCGAGACGATTGTGATTTGTGATTGGCTGACCGGCGTGCAGCGTTGTCGATCGCTAGACATCTGTTGACATCATTGTGATGAATGATCAGTTTCAAATCGTCTTGTTTCGTTCAACGTTATAAGTTATTATTATTACTGATTTTTGTAAACGTTTATTTTTTGTTTTTTAGTATCGTTTAAAACGCCTATCGTGTTGGTTTATTGTGCGTTGTCGGCTTTGTTAGATGATTCGAGCGTACAAAATTATTATCAACATAATTTTTAAACTTATGTATGTATTGTATAACATTTCTACTGTATTTTCGTCAAAGGGTTTAGACTAAATTTTAAATACTTTCTAGAGGAAGCAAAAAATTAAAAGTACATTTTATTTATTTCAAAAACATACCTTTTTTTCATTGCATGTTAATGTGTTTATTTTTTTTAGATTTAGGTATATTGTACTTGTATATATATAGTACAAATATAAATAAGCCTTTAAGCTTTTTAAGCCGTTAAAAATAACGTTATTTAAAATTAACGAAACGTCTATAACGTTTAAAAAATAAGCTGTTTTTCCCAGGTACATATTATGTATTACAAGATTTTTTATTTCCTATATTTATTTTATAGGTATTTGACATTTTACTAAAGTAAAGATTCTCGTGCTCGAGTCTTTATAGAGTCTTAGTCTTGCTCATGACTATACCAAAGTAATGAACGAATGTTGTATAGGGATCAATACCAGTTATTTCAGGTGGAAACTGTAGCTACTTACCCAAGTAGAATTTCGTCTCCGTTTTGAGAATGAGTATAATAGAAATAATAAGAAAGTATTAAAAATATATCATTTTGAATGAGCCATCGGGATCTTCTTTAACAATCGTCCTTGTCTCGGCAGTGGCGTATCCCACGTTCCGAGGTCCCCCGTGGGAGCTGTTAGTGCCCCCCGCTCACACCGCCGCGGAGCCCCGCGACACAATAACACATACAGTAATACAGAAGCGGTCTAGAGGAATTACCGTTGTTTATTGCCGAGATGGTAGGGCTCCTTTCGCCCGACCGCCCGCCACCAGATTGATACACTCAAAATTCTCGGAACGCACATGCAAATCTCTTATTTTATGCTAATGGTATGGCGCCATATACGTATATTATATGTATACGTAGCTTTATTTGTATTGAAATTTTGTTTGAAAACATATCTGTTAAATTTCGTATGATTATCTATGGTTTTATAACATTCGATTTTGTCTATACTTTTTTGTTGTATTCAGTTTTTAAAAATTAGAACTGTCATTTTGGCCTCTCTGTAATTTTATATTGTTAAGTTGTTTTGAAAAAATGGTTGTATGAAAATTAATAAAAAAGGTGTCCGACACGCCATTCTGTGTTTCCTTTGCAAATCCAACAGAATCCAGCTATAAAATTATTCAGTATCTAAAGAAAAATATAGACGAAATTCTTTAAAAAAAAGTTGTCTGCCAAGAAAGAAAAGTATGGCGTACGGTTGTTTCTGCCCACCACATGAGACATGTTACAATATCGTGTGATGTGGGGTAATGTAGAGTAAATATATTTATTTATTAATTTCTACTCACACATTCAGAGCATTTTCAAAATTTTGGCTGATGAATTATAAATGAAAATATTGAAAATATTTATATATTATATTCACGTCCCATGGATTGGTTGTAAGTGATTGCCTTACAGAAATAAACACGGCATACACTAAAAAAAACATCAAAACAAAACTTATAGCATGCACTATCGACAAGATAGGTAAATAAAATAAGATAAAATAAAAAAAATATTGATATGCTATGGGAATTTTGAAATCAAATGTATTTTAAAAAAAAAATACCATAAATACTATCAACATTTTTTTAATATACAATGATAATAATTAGCATTATTGATAATAAAGTATTATTGATATTTTTCAATTCCCTTGAAAAATATCAATAATACCCTTCTTTTGCTTTTTTAAATATGTACTACATAAATATACGTCGTAAAGAAAGAAATCTTTTAAACTGCAAAAAATCAATGTGTTTTTTATTTCATTTCGTGGATTTGTTCTGAAAATGCATAAAATCAATGTTCGACATGTGTTTTTTATTTCATTTCGAGGATTTGTTTTGAAAATGCACAAAATCAATGTGCGACGTGTGTTTTTTTTTCATTTCTAGGATTTGTTCTGAAATTCCAAATAAAATAAACAAACCATTTTTGAATTATTAATTAGCTATAAACCACTTGTTTTTTGAGTCACTTCGCGACATGTTTCGGAAGCGCTGTCCTTCCATCGACCGGCGTGTCGAGACTAACATGTTGAATTTGTGTGTATCTGTCTGTGAAGCGAGGGGGGTGGCGGTTGAGGGTTGGTTGGGTTAGTGGGGGGAGGGGAGAATTGTGAAGTGTTTTTGTTTTTGATGGGAAATATATTAAGTATTGGAGAGGTGTTATGAAAGGTATGGTTATTTATAAGTTTTATACCGGAATTTATGTGTTTATGTATTTCGAGCGTTTCGTAGTTGTTAAGTCGGTATCCTTTATTCTGTGTTTCATGTAATAGTTTTAGTTTGTGGTTATTGAAAGAGTGATTAGTTTGGATAATGTGGTTAGCAAATTCTGAGAAATTATTGTTGTTTAACATCTTCTGTGTTCGTTAATTCTTATATTTAGGTTACGTGATGTCTGTCCTTTGTAGTGTTTATTACAGTCACCACATGTTATTCTATAAACCCCACTTTTTTCTTTGTAATTTCTTTTAGTTTTAGAATTTAATAATTATCTACTGATGTTGTTGTTGGTGTAAAATGCAGCTTTGATACTAGTTGGCAGTGTATTTTTTATTTTTATAGAAATAGGTCCTGTGTATAGAATTTTTCTCCATTTTTGTTCTGTATTTAGGTTGTTGGTGTAGAATGGATATATGTATTGGTCAGTTGTTTTTTGTTTTTGTTTTTTGTCGAGCATGCTGTCTATTATTTTGTAATTGTAGCCGTTATTCAATGCGATTTGTTTGATGATGTGTGGTTCGTGTTGGAAGTTGTTTTGTGTCATAGGTATAGGAAGTTGTTTTGTATCCCATCAAAAACAAAAACACTTCACAATTCTCCCCTCCCCCCACTAACCCAACCAACCCTCAACCGCCACCCCCCTCGCTTCACAGACAGATACACACAAATTCAACATGTTAGTCTCGACACGCCGGTCGATGGAAGGACAGCGCTTCCGAAACATGTCGCGAAGTGACTCAAAAAACAAGTGGTTTATAGCTAATTAATAATTCAAAAATGGTTTATATTAACTACCACAAAATATCCGCCGAATCATTAAATGATATTAAAATAAACAAATTTTGGGTTTTCGAATGTGGCAGAAGTTTTATACGTTCTAACGGAATGATCTATATTAACGCTCAGTATACAATAGAGATAACTCAAGGAAAATAAACACAATAAAAACAAACATATAGTTGCCCGAGAAGGAATATTAAATTAAATATTGCCCTTTATAAGTGTGGAAGCACTTGTGTGTAAATTTAAATCTGGAATAAAATATTTTCATGAGCACGCGATAGTTTTCATGAGCACGCGATACTACGCACGGATCTTCATAGTGAATTTTTTTTTTATTTTTTTTTATTTTTATTCAGAAAAACAACAGCTTATACAATAATATAATAATACAGTAAGATAAAATTCTTGTTGATAACGCCAATTACAGTATTTCCTAGTGGGTGTTACAATATAATATAATATAATATAACATAACACAATACAACACAATGAACACAATACAATACAACAAAGTGTAACATAACATAATATAATCTTCACTGCTAGACTGCCCATGGAGATGGATACGACGTGATGGGACACACTGCGGGGAGGGGAAGGGGGGACGTATATATGTAGTAAATCGGCCCGCGCAACGTGCGACCACAAACACACCACTATACAAAGCATTCATACTTATACACTGATACCACCATTTGTGGTAAACAACATGACGTGTAGTTCAAGAGACTATATATCCATTTATCGATTTTAACAATTCTTTTTTATAAGATGCAATGTTTGATGAAAACAGGTCTATCTTTGTATTGGTCATACAGTTATTATTGAAGCTAATACACGCTCTATTAACAAACGTGTTTAATATATAGTTAGTTCTACAGGATTCGATATAAAATAGTGTTTTATTTCTGTTACTTCTAGATGGGCAGTGGAAACGAATTGCACTCAGGAGTGCACTATTATCGACTATATTATTTAAAATTTTGTACAAGTAGACCAGATCAATAACTATCCTTCCGTCTTCCAGTGATTTTATTTTATAATGTGTAAGTGCTTGATCGCAATCCCGGAAATACCGACGGTTTCTGAAATTGTATTGTTTTATGCATTTTTTTTTTGTAATCTCTCTATAGCATTAATGTGGACAGTATAATTTGGCGATTTTAATAAAATATCATGTTTTCAGTTTCATAGACGATTTAGATCTAACGTAAATAATATATGCCCTCTTAAGTATGAATTTCCTTTCACTGTCTGAATGTCTGAAACTGAATACAGGAAGTAACTTATCCATTTACTTCTTTGACATAGGTACACTACATTTCATCCACTTACCTTTGCTTTCCACTACCACCCCGTCTGATATGATGTAGAGGCCCTACCGGTGATCTGCTAATTAATTACATTAGTATGTCAGGACGACTTGGCTACCTTCTATGATTGGGAACAGTTTATAGAGAGGGTAAGGTAGATTTCTTGTTACAGTTGTGGAACGAGAAGGGGTTGGATACCACCAATATTAACAGCGAGGACACAGCTAAGTAGTTAATAATATTAAGATGTGATCTATGTATTAATAATATTGGCCTTTTATCTGATATTGAACATCGGAAACTCGATAATATCAAAGGTTCAAGGAAATGTGAGGGAAGACCAGAAATGGATATTGAAATAAAACTGAAGGAAATAGATTGAAGGCGCATTAATTAGATATATATTATATGATATTTTTACAGTGTTACACGATGTAATCAATTTTTAATATCTAAATATAGATGAAACGGGAATATAAGTTTTTCGTAGGAGAACCAGAAAAATAGGAGAATTGTATAGACATCTACAAGACTTATATGAAAATTGGCCATAAAATATCACTGACTCCCGACAGAAGATATTGCAATAGGTAATGTATTTGTCGTCCCAAAGCTGATACGTAAGATGAAATTTTTTTTTCATTTTATATTGCTTCTATTCATTTATAAAGCCTCCTATAATATATAACCATATTCTGCAGATTAACGATATTTATCAGCTCGCAGATCCAGACTGAAATCGCAATTTAACCTCGTCAGACCTGAATTAATATTGTTACTTCAAAAAAACATTATTCTTTCTTAGTGTATTATATAGGTGATGAGATAACATGAAAAAAAATCATATATGCACATTTTTTGGGATTTTCCATTTGTACATATTGTACATTGTAATGACATTGGGTCTCAAGTAACGTAGTATTTTGACTGTAAAAGGTATTCTTATTTTTATTTTGTATGGCTTTTAAAGACATTTTCTTTCTTATTTTTTATTCTTCTTCGTATATTATGTGGAAATAAGCAAATCAATATTATTTTTGGTACATAATTCAAATGTACAGTACCTACACTCATCGTAATACACGTAAGTTTTCGTAACACACTCATACATTTTACACTTTGTGGGCTCTGTTTTAATACATAGGAAAATTCATTAGTATTGAGACCAGATATCCATTGCAATGGATATTAAAATAAAGAAGTTATTTTGGTCAGTATTAATATCTATTTTAAACAAAAAATAGTCGATAATAATAGATGAAGTTAAAACTTACTTTTAAAACAAAATTGTGTGTTTATTACAAAAAAAAAACGCTTGAAATAATAGATTATATCACACACCACAAAACTAAAATTAACATAACATGTGAAAAGATATCATTCAATGGAGTGTTATATCAAAATTGTGTAACAGATTACATTGTTTGCAATTGGTAGCACTAAGTTCTTAAATACAATCGTTACCATTAAGAACAAAATACAGCATAAAGAATGTATTTTATATGCTTTTGTATTTCATGTCCACTGTAATGGAAACCAGGTCTAAAGAGGTTAAAACTGTGTCTCCACTTAGAATCGAACCCGGGACCTTTGGCTCAGAAGTCAGATATCTTCCAATGGCCTGTTAATAAAAAAAAACAAGGACAAGGATTTAAAAATAAGTCGAGTGTAAGATGAAAAAGAATGTTGGTTAAAGAATTCAAAAATTTTTTTCTCCCAACTTTCACTGATTTTTATTTGTATATTTCAACTATTGACTCAAAAAAATCTCTTATATTTACGAAATTTCTACCATTAAACGGAACTTAACTATGACGCCTACATATTTTTTTAACTGCAATATGTATAGCAACAGTGATGTGACTAATGTATGTGTAGGCGTTCTGTTTGTAAATTTGATGATACAGCCGAGAACATAATTGAATTGTAGAGAAACTGGACTATAATAAGAATATTTACTAAAAGATATTTCTAAGAATTGCTGAGAATTATTTTTCTTTTTAAAATATAATTAATTATACTGTTCATACTTCTGTTAATACTGCAAATAAATGTATACATACCTAATAATAATAATAATTAACACTTCCTTGCACCCTGCGCAAGTGGCGAGTTTTTTGCCATATGACAATTTAATGTGTTAAACTATTTTTATATAAAACTTTTTAAAAAATAAAATAAAAATAATGAACACTTCCTTGCACACTGTGCAAGTGGCGAGATTATTGCCGTATGGCTATTTCTTTCAACTAACCAGTGTTTCCAGCCCAGAGAAGCAATATTTGCGTGAGAAATAAATTTAAATAAATTTCTTCTCTGTTGGGCCCACTTTGATGTATGCCAGTGAAACATGGACGTGGCAAAATACGCATGAAAGCAGAATAAATGCTGTGGAAATGAGATCACTAAGAAGAGTATGTAATAGAACGATATATGATAGAATAAAAATGAGGTCATAAGGAGGGAATGCAAGATGAAGAAGAGTATTATAAGTAAAATGAACGTGAATTCCTTGAGGTGGTTTGGACATATTGAAAGAATGAATGATAAATGACTGACCTAAAAAAATATACAAGGGTGTAAGAGATGGAGTGAATAGCAGGGACCGCCCCAGAAAGGGATGGCATGACCATGTGAATGATATTTTGAAAGAAGGAAATACAAGAAGCTAGAATAATAATCTAGCTAGAAGTATGGCGCTCGTTTCTTTCTGCTTACCCCGTAAGGGAAATGGCGTGATGGTATGTATGTATATAGGTAGGTAAATATTATTTTTTTTTATAAAATAAAAAAATGAATATATCCTTGTTAAACAAGTACGTATACATCTTCCTACGTTCCCTAAAATAAGCAAATAAATGCTTGTGCTATGGGTGAACGAAATCGGTCGAGGCAGGATTCGAACTCGCGACCACTGGATTACTAGCCTAGCGCGCTAACCGCTCTGCCACCGACCCAATACATTGTTATTCTTCATTTTATAGAATAACAATGTATTTAGAAATTATACAGTTTCGCTTTTAATGCTTTTAATATACATAAAAGTCGGTAGCTGAGTGGTAAGAACACTGGACTTATCCAACGGAACAGGATTCGAATGTTACCTCTACCACTTTGTTACCTGTAATATAATAATTATATTAATTTAGAGAAAAGTATTGTAATACAACATAGTCATTAATTACAAGAATAAATAATTACCTACGCATCGATAAAAGCATTACAAATGCTACAATTGAGATAATCAATGGCTACATAAAAAAATAAAAAAAATATTAGTCCACTTATCAATATTTTAATTAAACAGCCACAACCGATAAATAAATAATACACTTAAAGTTAGTGATGAGCAAATACAACACCATGACCAAAATCTGGGCGGTCTTGGTATTGCTCTTGCAATTCTTGCAGGTCTTACAACTTTACCAAAAAACCATTTTTTATTTTTCTATTAAAATTCAGTAATTATAATGAAATATGACAAAAATGATTTAGGGCTTACAATGACTTAAAACAAGGAGACGGCCTGGTATGCCTCTTATTTAACATAGCATTGGAAAAAGCCATAAGCGATTTAGGCGCATTGAATAAATGGGACCATATACACAAATTCAGTCAAAATATTGGCATACGCTGATGATATCGACATTATTGCAAGGTCAGAATCATCCCTGCGAGAGGCGATTTCAGCTCAGGGGGGGAATCGGCGAAATCAAAACCCTCGTGATTACCCATATCATGGATATAATTATCATATGGAGTTCAAAAACATCTTAAGATATTATAAAACTCCATATTATAATTATATCCATTACATGGGTAATCGCTAGGGTTTTGATTAAGACGGTTGACCAGACTTGCCCCCCTGGAGTCATCAGGTGGAAGGATGGGACTTTGATATAATACCATATCTCCCTCAAGAATCTCCACTCTCAAGGATTCACAGTCGTTGAAGAAGCAAGGGAGAGGAAAACTAAGGAAACCGCAACCTGTGCAACAAAAACTAATCACGGAGGTATTGCTGTAATCGCCAACCAAGGACTCCATATATCTAAAACACCAATTGGAAAATTCTATAGCTTCGAATGTCTTGCCTGCAAAATATCCACTAAAAGTTACAACTTCACCGTTATCACAATCTATAGACCGGGATCAATCCATGTAACGGGAACATTTTTTGACGAATTTTCAATACTTTTAGAAAAAAATTCTTCAATTTCAAATCTATACATCACCGGTGACTTCAACATCCACTTAGAACAGTGTGAAAATCCAACTATCAAACGATTTACAGACATTATCAACTCATTTGGACTCCTTCAGTCAGTGAAGCCCCGACCCACAATGCTGGAGAAATACTGGATGTCTTCATATCTAGAACAAATAACGAAGAAATCTTTCCGCGTGTAATTGATATCGGCTTATCTGATCATAGACTCATTTATACTACCCTTAATTTCTGTCAACCCCCGCCAAAATACATAACAACTACTTCAAGATCATGGAGAAACTTTAACATTGAATATTTTCTATCTGATATACGTCAATCTCCTCTCTGTAACCTTAATAATAATCAAAATCAAACTCTCAATGAATTAGTTGATACCTACAACACAACGTTACGAAATCTTATTGGAAAACATGCACCGGAAAAAACAAAACGACGTCAAAACCGAATTTCTGACAACTGGTTCGACGAAGAGTGCAGGGAAAAGAAGAAAAAAATGCGTAAAATAGAAAGAGCATATAAACACCAGCATTCAACTTTGCAACGTACAGATTGGATTGCAGCACAAACAGACTACAAAAAAACACTTACGGCTAAGAAGAATGGTTATTGGACAGATAAAATCCAACAAGAACGTGATAACCCGAGACAAATGTGGAAATCAATAAATACAGTCTTAGGAACCACAAATATACTCCCCACTACTGCAGATATCTCTCCAGATGCCATCTCCGATTTTATGCAACAAAAGATTATAAAAATTCGCTCTACCACAGCTAAGTCATCTTCTCCTTCTTATTCAACCAACTTAAGCAATAGTTATCTAGATTACTTTACCGAAACAAATGAAAAAGAAATTATCACACTCATCAATAACTCACCCAACAAAAACTGTACCTTAGATCCCATTCCAACATGGCTCCTTAAAAAATGTATTGTTTTAATAGCACCCTATCTCTGTAAATTATTTAATTTATCATTGTGCTCTGGTGAAGTGCCGATAAGTCTCAAAGAAGCAATAGTAACACCGCTACTAAAAAAGCCAAATCTTGACCCCGATGACTTAAACAACTACAGAACCATATCCAACTTACCGTTTATCGCTAAAACACTGGAGAAAAGTATAAGTGCAAGATTAAATAATTTCATAGAGACAAACGGGATGTTTACCAAATTTCAATCTGCATATAGAAAATATCACTCATCTGAGACTGGACTCCTTCGAATACTATCTGACACGATTCTAGCTACCGAAACCGGAAACTATGTTCTAATAGCATTCCTCGACATGAGTGCTTCTTTTGATACGATTGATCACACTATTCATTCTTACTGAAAGACTCAAATCAACTTACGGTATTCGAGAAAACACACATAAATGGTTTCAATCTTATCTCACAGGACGGCACCAAACGATCAAATTCAATAATCTAAAATCATCTCCCACTCTTATAAAATTCGGTGTTCCCCAGGGTTCTGTGTTAGGCCCGTTACTCTTTATTTTATACACAAAAGACATATTTTCAATCATTGACTCCCATGGACTATTAGCACACTGTTATGGGGACGATTGGCAACTTTACTTTTATTGCACACCAGAAAATACCCACCATCTTAAAACCGTAATTCGTAAATGTATCGAAGATATCGATATTTGGATGTCAGCAAACAAACTTAAGCTTAACCCAAATAAAACAGAACTACTTTGGACAGCAACGCGAAAACGTCATCATTTAATAGACACCTCCCCACTAACCTTCGAAGACTCCGATATTATTCCCAAATCCTGTGTCAAACTTCTCGGAGTCAAAATAGATTCGAATATAAGCTTTACAAACCAAATAAACACAGTTTCATCTTCTGCTTTCTTTAAATTAAGACGTTTAAAGTCAATCCGAAGGAGTATCCCATCTGAAGCCATGAAATCTTTGGTAAGCGCCTTTGTTGTCTCCCGTTTGGATTACTGTAACGGTATATATGCGAATCTACCAAAAAAAGAAATTAATAAAATTCAGTCAGTTTTCAATGCTGCAGCCAGGCTCATCACCGGAGCCTCCAGGTTTTCTCACATCTCTCACCATCTCCGCAATCTCCATTGGCTTAAAGTTCCTGAAAGGATTGAATATAAACTCTGTCTCATGATCTTCAAAGCACTTCATGGTATGGCTCCTACTTACCTCTCCGAACTTTTCATTCCTCTTTCAATTAACGACAGACAATCATCACTTCGTTCTGCATCTTCATCCAAGGTTGGAAAATTATTTGAAATAAACAGGGTGCATACCACTAATTTTGGCGATCGTGCGTTTGCTGTGGCAGGACCAAATGCATGGGATAAGCTCCCAAATACCCTCAGACAAACTGAAAATATATCTACCTTCAGAAAAAATCTCAAAACACACCTTTTTCGCAAATCTTACCAAAGCCATAATGATACATCTTAATCAATTTTCAGCGCCCTTGAGGTGAGATATTCACGAAAACGGCGCTATATAAATCATCCAAATTTATTTATTATTGAATCATTGAGGCAAAAACAAAGTATATAGCAGTCATAATGATACCCGGCATCACCCAATTTTCAGAAATCATCAATAACTACACATATTTTAAACATTGGAACAATTTACATATTATCTCGGTTCCATCGTTAACAAGGAGAATGATATGAGCATTGAGATTTGGAAGAGGATTCTTGCAGATAGCAGGAGTTAATTTGGTCTCATTGGACAATTGAAGTCACGCCTAATGTCCAAAAAAACTAAAGCCACGCTATATAAAACTCTAATTAGAACAGTCTTAACATATGCCTAGGAAACCTGGACATTAACAAACGATGAAACAAGACTAGACGCCTTTGAAAGAAAAATATTACTCAGAATATATGGACCTATTAACGACGGCCAAACATGGCATAAAAGATGTACATGACACCGACCCTATGATTTTTACCAGGACATCAGCGTAGTCAAGTTCATTAAGATTAACACTCTACGCTGGTTGGGACACTTAAACCGTATGGATGATCTGGAGCTCTCAAAAAGGGTGTTGTCTAATGACCCAACCGGTAGAAGAAGCGTAGGGAAACAACGATGGTTGGATGGTTGGACAGGCAGCAGAACTGGAAGGTGGCAGACAGCGATAGAGCAGTATGGAGAAGATTCTTGGAGGCAGCTAGGACGCATCAAGGGTTATGACGCTGAGGGTGATGATGATGTTGACAAAAAATCAATTTAAAGTATTCTGTCGATAGTACGTAGTTAATAGACTTGAAGACTTTTGTTCTTCGGTACTTAAATTATAAAATTATATAACTCATGTGCTATTGTACAACCACAGTGATTTTTATTGCTTAAACTCAGATTGGTTGAAATAAATTAGTAACTCTTAAAATATTAAACAATACTTTGTATACCTATGTACTTCAGAGAGAAAAAAACAACTCAATCGCCCAAGAGGTTGTGTCATTATTCACAAGTAATATTATAATCAGACAAAAAATTGCAAATTCACGACAAACTGTTTATCACAATATTATAGAGTTGTAACGTATTATTGTACGCAAGAAAAAACAAGTGAATTTATAATCGTATGTAAATAAGAATATAATATAATCTGTAATCGGTGCGTAAATATGATATACGACTGTCGCACACAAAAAATCAACAAAAACAAAATAATATATTATCATTTGTAAAAAGAGTCCAAATTCCTAGAAAAAGGCCCGGAGTACAAAAAAAGTCGCAACGATTAAAGTGTCGGCTTCGGAGATTAACTTTTGAAATGACAAAAGATGTGCCAACATTCCCATTCAAGGGCCTGCTGATCCTTTTAGGAATATATTGTTAAATTATCCATGCCCATATTCCATTATTATATATTATGTGCTACTCTTTTTTTTCGTTCGTCACTTCGTCTAACTTAACCATCGTCCTTTACCTGATACCTGATATTTTAAACGCTGGACACTTGAGCTGATAATATAACTATTAAATACCTATGTCTTTTGGTCTAATTGGTTGAGCAAATACGTTTAAAATAAAAGGCAGCATTTGTTGTTTTTTTATTTTTGCACTGATGCATATTGTAGGACTCCATCTTTATTTCCAGGTTTTAATACTGTTGTCTTATAATATCGGAACAAACTTTTTTGGTTGTTGATAATTATAATTTCTGCAGTTGTTTTCGCAGTAGATCTTTTTAAGCCACTTGTTTTTATAGATAAATGACTACGTTTTCTTATACATTTTCAAAAAAGTGGCTAATATGAGAAAGAAATTTTCTTAGTTATCAAATGAGAATAAAATTAATTAATATATTCTAGAAGAAAATGAGACATTCAAATCTCCTTTCTTGCACATACGTATTTTACAAGATAGGCGATATATTTGCAGATACTTTAATATTTACAAGTAATGTAATTTTGCTGACACTCGCTAATGTATTAGGTACATTGCAGAAACTTATTAATATGATTGGTAATAAATGTTTAAATAAGTCTCTTTTTACAAGATAGGTGACTTTTCGGATACTTATTTACAGAATATGTAGGTAATTATATTGCAGATACTTATTGACAAAATAGGTAATAATTTTATTAGGTATTAACGAATACTCACCATATAGGTTTGTTCTTTTCAGATAATTATTTACAGAATGAGTAGGTAATTATATTGCAGATACTTATTGACAAGATAGGTAGTCATTTTATTAGGTATTAACGAATGTTTGATCGAATTAACGAACCAGACATGTTTGATCTTTTCAGATAATTATTTACAGAATAAGTTGGTAATTCATTATATTGTAGATAATTATTAACAAGATAGCTAATAATTTTGTTAGTTATTTACTAATATTCCGCAGATAACTTTGTAATTTTCAGATACTTATTTACAGAATGTTTAGGGTATTACATTGCAGATACTTAACAATATAGGTAATAATTTTGTTAGACATATACTACTGTTCACCAGATAGATTTGTACTTTTCAGATACTTATTTACAGAATATGTAATAATAATAATAATAATAATAATAAGTAATTTATATAGCGCCGTTTAATGATTTAAAATCATTCCAAGGGCGCTGGTAGCTCAATTCTGTAATGCTCTGCGAAACAAAGTTGTTTTTAGTTTTTTAGAGAAGGTGTCTTTGCTTTGAGCACCGCGGACATCAGGAGGTAGTTTATTCCACTTTAATGGACCGCTCACACTCATATTCACCGCTCACATTCATCGATCATAGTATGCCGCTTTGTTGGCTCTGTCCACTTCCTTCAAGGAGTTGGTACTCTGTGATCCAGACGACCTAAGTGTGAGGTGCCTCCCAGAGAGTTCTTTTCTTTGACATAGTTCTTGTATGTAATTCGGTGCTAGATCATTCAAAGCATTAAACACTAAGCATTAGGTAATAATATTGCAGATACTTAACAAGATTGTTAATAATTTTGTTAGATATATACTAATGTTCACCAGATAGATTTGTACTTTTCAGATACTTATTTACAGAATATGTAGGTAATAATATTGCAGATACTTAACAAGTTTGTTAGATATATACTAATGTTCACCAGATAGTAGTGTACTTTTCAGATACTTATTTACTGAATATGTAGGTAATAATATTGCAGATACTTAACAATATAGGTAATAATTTTGTTAGATATATACTAATGTTCACCAGATAAATTTGTACTTTTCAGATACTTATTTACAGAATATGTAGGTAGTAATATTGCAGATACTTAACAAGATTGTTAATAATTTTGTTAGATATATAGGTACTAATGTTCACCAGATAGTAGTGTACTTTTCAGATACTTATTTACTGATACTTAACAATATAGGTAATAATTTTGTTAGATATATACTAATGTTCACTAGATAGGTTTGTACTTTTCAGATACTCTTTTACAGGTTTGGACAATGCGTACAATATAAATTTTGTTTGCAACAACGACGTTTGATGTTTAATAATAAATTCATAATCAAAGAAGTAAAAATCATCAGAAATGATTGAAAACATATTTCATATAATTTGTAATAAAATTGTATTTTTATATTGTTTATATATATTATTTCTACCATATAATGTATTATGTAGATGCCGTGTTATAAAGCAAAACGAACTTTAATGAAATACTAAACAGTCTGGGGGCAAGTCTGGACAACCGGCAAAATCAAAACCCTCACGATTTTGATTTCGCCGGTTGACCAGACTTGCCCCCCTGGTTTTCAAATGATAATTTTCACCCATCATCCTACCAAACATCGAACTTTCTAAAAAATAATACTATTACTCTTAACTCATTATATTTATTTATTTATCAGACACTCCTTGCATCCAATTGAAACGTCATTTATATTCATGCATCGTCTCATACACTAACACTTGTTATTTTTAAGTTTGATGAAGGTTTTTTAGATATAATTGTTCAACATCTTTGCATTGAAATATTTTTATTTGACGATTACCAACATTTTATAAACAAAATCTCAATGATTGCTATTTCTTTTTTCACAATCTTTTATAATAATTATGTTGTGAACATTTTAAAGTCAGGGAAAAGTGTTCAATTATCGCAAAAATATTAACACCTGTTCTAGGCCAGGTGTAGGTATAAAAATATTATTTACACTTAATATCTTCCCATTACACATTGACATTACAATGATATTTGAATAACTCAAATTCATTACATAGGTACCTATCGTGATTGTATTTTAGTATCGATACTGAACATTTTTTGTACGAATATGATAATTTAGCATAATATTTGAAGCGTTATAGTATATTGCTGTGAGACACTGCCTTAAAATAGTGCTTTCACTCTTTTCAATCGGAGAATCAAAAATAAAAGAGACAAAATAACATCTCACATCGTCACCATCATCAGCTCCACATCCAAAGGTAGGACCAGTGCCCCGTTCCACCATTGTACTTTTCAACTTTTCACTTTTCGCTTTGCGATTTGAGAATTTCGCAAAGTGCAAAGCGTTCGCGTTCCACGAAAAAAAAATGGTCACTTTGCGGCGTCGCCAATCATTTACAAAGTCTTTTCAATTGACGCTAGCGACACCTAGTGATAACTTAGTAGTACCGAGTGTTTCGCGCGTAGCGTACACGATCATTTGACACCGTTCGTTCTTGTCTGTTCTGTGATTTCGTTGTTGTTGTTAGAAAATGAGCCGGAAAGACAATATTAAGAAAAAAATAGCCGTGTTGGAGATAATTAATGAAAAGAAAGGAGTTATTTTTGGAGTAATTAGTGACACTATCACTAATACAGTGAAACAACAGGTGCTTCACTGAATTATTTGCTGTTGAGGAGACAATCATTTGCTTCTCTTAGTGCTGTTCTGTACCTTAAAATATGTTTAAATGAGTAGTGAAATAATCATATAAACTTAGAAAAAGCGGACATAATAATCACATAAACATAGTTTAAATTACCTAAAAAAAATCAGAATAAATCGTGTACTTAATCAAGACATATTCACACTGAGTGCTATTTATGCGAAAATATTCGAGGAACTGCGTGGGTAAAATATTTTCGAAATTTATCCTTTCTCTATAATTTCTTACAACCCCGTCTTCCTCATCCCTTTCTAACAATAATTTGTGCAAAATTTTATAATAAATTTACTCAATAATTCTTCTTTCACAACTCGACGAATGGCAAATTTGAAATGTCAAAATATTCTTTTCAATTCATTCGCAAGGTTTGCAAAGTTTTTTATGAAAAGTAGCGATGGTGGAACAGAACGGCTTATTTGCTTTGCAATAGGCGTCTACTTTTCGCTTTGCACATTGCATCTTTCACTTTGCGAAAAAATGTAATGGTGGAACGAAAACAAGCCGACGAATTGCAAAGTGCAAAGCGCAAAGTTGAAAAGTACGATGGTGGAACGGGGCACTGGCTTCCAAAAGAAGTCTTCGCCATTCCGATCTGTCAACGGCTCCTTGTCTCCAATTGACCACGCCATAACATCTCACATAGTTCAGGAAAGAGGTTCATCATCCATTCTGGATGATACCATTTTAGCAGAGACGAGATTGGTATGTGGGGATACACACTCGTGTTGTGCTTATTTTTATAAAGTAATACACACCATTTTTAAGGCTGTCGCCAGGTAATCTCATATTGAAGAATTTCAGCATAAAAATATTTCACTACTTTGTAAAGGAAGTTCTGAATAAGTCAAAATATGAAGTTTTAACAGCACACACGAACATGTATAAGACGATAGAAAAATTTCGACGAGACAATGCAGATATATGTATATCTTCTTCCTTCAGCCATATCTCCACTGCCGGATGAAGACCTCTTCTAAGCACTTCCATTTGTCTTCGTCATCGGCCCACCTTTCCTGAGACTAGTCCATTCGCTTGTTCATATCCCACGGTCTCCATTTCAAAATTTCATTTCTCCTTTTCTGGGTGTGCATCTGTCCATTTCGAAGTATCGATACTCGGTCCACGATATCGACATTTTTTGTCTGGCGTCTGATTTCCTCGTTTATTATTCTGTCTCTTAGCCTTACGCCTAGTATTTGCCTTTCCATAGATATTTGAGTACATTATAGCTTATGTATGGTCCACGCAGTTAGCGTGATAGTTTCCAGACCATACGTAAACACAGGCAGGATACATGTTTCAAACATTTTTCTCTTTAGACGTATCGGAATATCTTTGTTTTTTAAGACATGTTCAAGTTTCCCAAAGGCTGCCCAACCTAGTACTTCTACTTCTGGGTATTTCTACTGTCTGGTTATCCTCTATATGTATGTATGTGTCAGAAATTATTCTTCATCTTCTTCTGACTTTTACATAAACGTAGATGATTTACTTTGCCTAGTAGCTATAATGGAGTAGTTGCAAGTATGAAAATACTAGTTGGGGTGTTTCGGCTTTTTTCGATATTTTTAAAAAAATTGGAAATAAAGGCAGTTACACTCATAAATTTATCATAAAAAAAATATTTTTCATAATAAAAAAATGTTTGAGAAACCCTGGAATTTTTTTTTAAAAATTGATTTGAGATTTTATATTTGTCTATGTTTATACCAATTTTCAGCGTTCTAGCTTTTATGGTTTCTGAGATACATGGAAAAATAAACCAAAATTGATAACCCCTGACTGAAACGAAAATTCCCAATTCTGAGTATAAAATTTTTGTAGGCCTATAACTTTTTATATATTCTGAAATTTTGGGCACTGTAAATTGAGCGGATCAAAAGTTTTAAGGGGGGGGGGGACAGACACACAGACACACAAAACTCACATTAAATATTCTACTCCGAGTAAATCCATGTAGAGGAACATATATGCTGCGAGGCATCTAGTTGGTGTTATTAGCATGCAAAAAAATGTTCCTTCGTACACGCATCTTGAATTCTCATGAACGAATCGACAGTTGGAAAATAAAGTTTTTAAATAATCGAATTTTTTATTATAACATATTTCGAAAAAGATTATCTGTTTTCTCGTATCTTACAAAACTGATAAAACATTCTGTGCAGGATGGTGTATTTTATTGGTTATGCAGGTATTCAAAAATAATAATGGATAACAACGTCATGAGGCAAAACAGGTATGCCAAGATAGAAGAATCTGGCGTTCGGTTCTCTCTGCCTACCCCAAATACGGAAACGGCGTGACGGTATGTATGTACAACGTCCTCATTCTGAGGTAGGAGCAGACCTCTTAAAACAGACCCAAACGGCTACATAAAAGAAGAAGAAGGATAACAATTAGATATTTTTTTTTAAAATAATATATTCTACGGAGAGAATCTAAGTAGACTTGTCACGCGCTATCACACTTTAAATCATTTTCCGTACTCTTCTTGTCAAAATTAGAATACATGTTGCACCTTTATTTTCATAGTGACACAAAAAAAAAATTTCACCATCAGGGATTAAAGTTTTCAATTTTTTTATTTAATTTGAAAAAAAAAATCGCAATAATGCCAATTGGTGGCCAATATTTGAACTAGAGATCTGGTGTTTCTGTATTCAATAGATAGCGCTCATCTTAAATAGGTACAAATTATGTAGCTGGTTATAAAAATAAATTTAATATTTTTTACAATTTTGTTTAGTGTCACTATGAATATAAAGGTGCGATGTTATAACACTATAATTGGCACAGTAAAAATGATCATTGTATTTTTGCATATTTTTTGTTGCTGTTGCATTCTATTAAATAAATAAAAAAATTTTTTTTGACAAATTATAAAAATTATTAGGTGTATGATCTCGTTTACTACACCATTATTATGAATCATTTTTATTCATATTAAAATTCTGGCGTACGTTAGGTCAGGTTAGGTAAGGTAAGGTTTGATTTTTTTTTTTTTTTTTTTAATTGTGTTTTACACCTTGCTTATAATGAACAAGGTTGGGTAAGGTTTGATTAGGCTAGGTTAGGTTAGGTTAGGTAAGGTAAGGTTTGATTAGGCTAGGTTAGGTAAGGTAAGGCTTGATTAGGCTAGGTTAGGTTAGGTTAGGTAAGGTTTGATTAGGCTAGGCTGGTTAGGTTAGGTTAGGTAGATTATAAAAATACATATTTTAAAAAACATATTCACTTACATAACACTACACATATAAAATACACTTTTATTAATGCGAAAATGATATATTATTTAAATATACCTATTTAAACATATACTTTCACTTTTACTAATACGATAATTATATACGTGAGTTAGAAATCGTATGAATTTGTAGGTTTGATCTTATACAGGTATAAAATGACTATATTGTTTGTTTTAGTTGTATTGGGTGAGTTTAGTTAGGAAGGAGTGTGTGTATGTATGTATGTATGTGTGTAATGAAAAATATACGCAGGTAGTCACGTGACCCAGTTTCCTGGAATAATGATTTGTTCCGTGTGATCATCTTGCAGTGGTCCGCAGCGAGGATAATATTTTTCAATCACCAACTTCGAACGCACAATACGAGAAGCGTTAATTATAACGTGGCAGTGGTTTATTTGTTTACTTATTTAAGATCATACAGTCTTATAAAATATACAAAAAAACATACACTATGAAATAAACAAAAAACAGACCGATGACGTTTGTTTATAACAATAAAAAATAAATAAAATATAGTAAACATTTATTGTATGTTTGCCTGTGACGGGAAGGAAAGGGAAGAAAAATGGATGGTAGAAGTATTAAATTTGCTACTACTATGATATAAGAAAAAAATAAAAAATAAAATAGGTATTTACACAAATTAAAAATATGAACAATACACAAATTTACGTTATGCATCTATATATTGAAGTTTTGTAGTAATTACTCAGTTTAGGGGTAAGTCATTTGACTTACGTACCACTAGTGGATTTGATCCCAGCAAATAAGATAATTACCTAATATAAAATTTGACAAAACCCCTTAAATGGCGATTAATGACGCAAGTCTCTGTGCATACTTACAAAATGAATGATATAGGTAGTTGGATGTGACGCTCGTCGCTTGTAAGAACGCAAATAAATTGACTAATAAAATTTCAAGACACAAAATGCTCGTAGCGCAACACAAAAAAATCGACTCAAATTATAGTAGCCATCATCATCGTCATTGGCCCTAGGGCCCGTTGTGGGCCTTGGTCTCCTTCAGAATCCGTCGCCATTCTTCCCTACAAAATTTGATGGTCATAGGACAAGTTTTTCGTAGGGATGGTATTTTAATACATTTTTTGTATGGGACGGTATTATAGTATAGGTAAAATTTTCAGTACAATTTTAGTATAGGTATTTGAGTACAGGTGAAAGGTGGTTGGGACTTGCGCCATGGGCCCTTACTGACGTGGGCCCACGATATTTTTCACGTAATTTATGACTAAAATAAATGAATGGTTGGAAGAAATTGACATTTCGCAATAAGCTCGTCACTTGTGCAAAGTGCAAGGAAGTGTTTATAATTATTACTATTATTATAAATGCCATCTAAGCATGCGCTCTATTGGTGAATGAATTCAGTACAAGTTCGAGTCAACTTATGTACTGCAACCGAGTCTTTAATTGGAAGATTTATATAATGATGACAGTTAATTTTTGACCAAGTATTTTTGCATGTTACTACTACATAAAATATAATAATTATTGTTAATTTTATTTTGTACTATTTGTAAGGTGACTAATTATTGTTCTCTATTTTTTTGTCTATTTTTATGTGAATCAACGTTTTTATCTGAATCTATATTTTTATTTGTTTCAATATTTTTATCTCTATTTATAATTTATTATTAGTATTGTAACAAGTAAATGGCGTATATTGCATAAATAAATAAATAAATAATGGCTTTGCTGGGGATCGAATCCTGGACACTGGCAGCAATTCAAATGTTTCATGACCATAATAATATACTCTAGAATTACCTACTTACTAAGAAATAGGCTATTTTTGAGTGTTAGGTATTGACAATTAAATTTTAATCTTAAATATTGCTAATAAAAACGGTAGAAATATTCACTCTTTTATTTTCGTTTTGACCACAATAAAGCATTTTGATACGACTAGTTTCGAAGCGACCGTTTCTTAGTCAGGTTAGATGACAACGAAATAATATTATTAGTTACTGTTGCTGTCCCTTTTTAAGCGCCAATTTCAGTAACACAACAAAACATATCATCCTCGGTGACTCGGCATTGAATAAACAGAAACGTATTGAGAAAAAAATGAATTAATAATTCTAATATTAATACCTATATATTTCTAAATAAAATAAATATTAGATATTTGTTTTACAATGGTCCATGGTTAGCCATTAGAAAATTTCATACAACTTTTCAGTTTTTTTGTGGATGTATAAACTAAAATATTTTTAATATTCCTAATTGTATATTTATTTGTAACTTCTTGTATATTTGCTACACTGGTGGGCTTATTGCCAAACGAAAATTTCTTCCAACCGATAGTTGGACTTCGTCATCCCAGGAGGCATAGTTTCTGAAGAAAACTAGGTCTACTAAATGAAGAAGAAGAAGTAGTACGGCAATAAGCTTATCACATGACAAAAAATAAATAAAGATTTCAGCTGAATATAAAAAAAACAGAAAAAGATTGATTATAAAACAGTTGATAGCAATTATAGGAAAACAAAAGGATAAGGAGAGGAAGAAGAAATCAGGTATTATCAAATTGATATTTTTACTGAGATAGACGACGAAATATCAGAACCTTTCCATTTTCTTCTGAATACTTTAAATGAAAGGTTAAAATATTGTGTAGGTGAAAATATTAAAAAAAAAATCTTAATACATCTCTGTTTTTTTGGCTATACGGGACTTGAGACCACTCTTACTATCCAAAGCTCATCCATCTTAGCTAATACCTCTCCATTCTTCACTGTCATACATCACCCGGTACATATGTGCATACCTGCCTTATGTCTTGACGCACATCTAACTCATATTGTGGTCTGTGTCTTAATACAACAAACCTCTACCATAATTGTCACACACCAAAACAAATAAAATATAAGGATATTCTCAAATACCTAACTGTTAAATTAAATTTGTGATACACTTCTGATACATTTCAACAGTGTTTCAACTATATTTTTAATTACTTTGTAAAAACCACGTTATTATTTGAAACTATGCGACCGATTTCCTAACAAACCGTTATCTCTTCAAGCTGATTTTGAAATATTATATTAATTAAATTAATAAATAAAATAAAAATATACATACGTTGTTCAAATATACCCGAAAAATAAATATTTGATTTTTCCAAAATATTTATTATCCCCATGTAGGCAGCAAGTGCACAAATGCACCCTTATTTATACCATCAAGTTATATCCCACAATGTGAGATAACTAGTGACTAGTGCGGGTGTACATTACCTTGTAATAGGGAGCACGACACGAGCGTGTATCCCAGAACACCATTCCCACCTCACCTGAAAAGGCACTACATTTTGAATGGGTGGTGAACCTCATTGCTGAATTTTGCAAAATGAAATTTGCCTTTTTTTTATTTATTTTTTTTTTTATTTTACCATACAAAATTTAGTTTTAATTTGAAATTCGCCTGTTCGATCACCCAGCTAGAACGGGACACGATGATAATATTTGAAACGAGTGGAAGCACTATTCTACTATAAACCGGTGCCTCAGAGCAAATCGACTTTTCAATTTCCTTCTTCCATTGTTCGTTGCTTTGTGATATGTTTGTTTGTTGGGACGATGCGATGTAAATGAAGCCATGTTTGGTTCTCAGTTCTCTCTGCCTATCCCGATATGGACATGACGTGATGGTATTGCATGTACGTAAGAATATAAAGATATATTATTTGTAATTTCAAGGCCGTTTATAATTTTATTAAACGAATTATTGTTATAAGTTTCTGAAATTCGCAACAATAACAAAAAACGTTAACGCATTTCAGACAAAAAAAAGTGTTTTTTCGAACACAATAATATCATAAATATAACGTAGCATATTTGTTCTGAACTTGAATTTATTTTAATATTGTAGGTACTTAGATGTGTTAAAGATTAAATTAAAAAATAATACGTTTTTATAAATTGATCATTTTTAATATGTCAAATGATTATACAATACGTACAAAACTCGAATAAATGTTTTTGTTATTTGAAAAAAAAAGTGGATAGTGTTCAACACGATTTTCTCCACTTCATGAATAATATATAAGTTTATGAATTACTCAAACAAATGTCTCATAAACCAATAATAATGCCTGGTTTACGCCAGTTTAGGGTTAAGTGATGTTACAGGAAACAAGTAAAGTGGCGAGTAGATAGTAAATTTTTACATTATAGACAGTCAAGAATCATCCGTTGCGATGAACGAACAACATCGCATACATTCTAGACTTGTCGGCGTGTTCTCAAGATAATATCTGTACATTAATAATGTAATTTAATAATGTAACAACATTACAGTAAAAAACACAAAGATGGTCGCTCAAACCATGCTCCTTCTTTGTTCCAAAACTGATCTATTTATTATTCTATATAAAAAAAATGGTAATATTTTCTGAGAAAAAATTGAGCATTTTATGATGAAAAGTTGGTAAGTTGTTTGTTTCTGTGCGGCCGTCCTGGGTTCGATTATAAAGTACGTAAATAATTATGTTGAGAAATATAATTTATATGAAATATGTGATAAAATGCGAATACAAAATGAAATTGTGTATTCGAATATTATTTTATTGACTTTTTAATAAGTGTATAATTGTTTTCTTTTCTATGATTGTTCTCAGTAAGTATATTTTAATGTATGTCTGTAAAATGCAATTTATGCCGTTAATGATTAAATAAATAAATAAAGGAAAAATATATAAAATAAAATAAATAAATAAATAAATAAATAAATAAATAAATAAATAAATAAATAAATAAATAAATAAATAAATAAATAAATAAATAAATAAATTAATTAATTAATTAATTAATTTATAAATAAATAAATAAATAAATAAATAAATAAATAAATAAATAAATAAATAAATAAATAAATAAATAAATAAATAAATAAATAAATTAATAAATAAATAAATAAATAAATAAATTAATTAATTAATTAATAAATAAATAAATAAATAAATAAATAAATAAATAAATAATTAAATTAATTAATAAATAAACAAATAAATCAATAAATAAATAAATAAATAAATAAATAAATAAATAAATAAATAAATAAATTAATAAATAAATAAATAAATAAATAAATAAATAAATAAATAATTAAATGAATAAATAAATAAAATTATTCCTCATCTCAAATGACAAAGGTGTTTTTCTTGCAAGCGATTTCCATTCAATTAATAAAGTGACTCGCTCACGCGAGTTGCTATTATCATTGAAGCCTACCTAAACCTAGCCGATAAGTATATGGGTTGTAATAAAATACGACAACGAAAAAATAGTATGATTTGTACGTAAATCTCCATTCCCCTTAGTATTTTGTTAGGTTCAGTTAGTCTATAATAATAGCTTTATAAATTGAATGGAAATTGATCGCATATGTTAGGAATAAGTTTATTGTGTATTCGCATTTGATCACATTTTTTCAAATTAATAAAAATTTTCAACATATTATCTACGTAGTTGCATAATTTTTAATACTACTTATAATTGTTTGTGTTGTAAATTTTCGCGTGTAATATCAACTTTGACAGCCCATCCGTTCTTGGTAATATGTGCTGTGGTGTATTCTAAGGTCTAGTGTGTTATTAGACGAAAGACTAGGAAGCAATTATATTTCGTTCCACTTGCTAGGCAAGTTTACTCACTACTGTCCTACTGCATTTACCGACTTGAAAAACACTTAATTGGTGTAAACCAGGCATTACGTAGTTGATCAATATAGAAAATAAGAGACATGGCGTGATAATAAATACGTAATGTATGGGGTTTTAATCAATTTATCTTTCAAAAGCTAAATTAGACAAATACATTTTTGGTAACATACGCGTTTATTTGTCACAATTAGTTGTTCAATGTCTGCATAAACATCCATTATTTGGAAAATTATATGGGAATTGTACATTATATGGAAAATCCATATTTCTTTTAAGCTCCTACTTTAATTTCACCCATTATAGATTTCTATATAGGGTGTAATCGACATGTGTTGAAATATTACTCAAAGAAAGTTCTGTATTTGTGTGTTTCCCTATCTCGTGTGTTTTTGTCTGTCTGTTTCTTCTGCTTTTTAAATATTCAATTATCGAGAGATAAGAAGGTTCTGGAATAAGCACTTACATAATATCTAGAATGGTGGACTCAAAAACGCACATTAGCCAAGGACAAATATCCCTCAAAAATAATATCCTAAATTAATATCCCTCAGAAAAGCAGACCTCTAGGACATCATTCAAAAAGATAGGAAAGCAACTGTCTCAAGATAAAAATTGATGCAGGTTTGAACATACCAAAAGGCATACTAAACCTGAAAACGTTTTATCTTGCTATAGACTCAAGAAACTGTTACTATAGGATGGTCCTCCATTGGATTACTTTATTCAATATTCAGAGTAGCAAAAATACATCAAATGAATCAATTTGACATTTTATTAAATTTTTAGGGCCATTTCAGAATTGAACCCATTATGTACATATATAAGTTTATAATCATCGGCGAGCACTTTTTAGTTGTCTCAGATGAAAGAAACAAGAGCTAACAGTTTTCAAGATTTGCAAGTCTAGCGATAAAAAAATCCAAGTGAGCGCTTACAAATTAAAAGATTTTCGATGGTGCCAGTTCTTTATTTATCGGTGTTCTTGTTTCAAAATCAATATATCCATACATTTTTGAGATGTGATGGATTCCTGGTAAGTTGGGACAATTTGAAGGTATAAGTTACCGGAGATAAGATCATTGTTCATCTCCTGGTTTGGGCGTGGCTCTCTCCTACATTTGGCCGAGTCATTTCGCTTTATTATTATTTATTTACGGCTTTGTATGTTTATCTTTAGCCGCCAGGGTCTTCTTACGCCATCTTCCGATGATCCACAATCGTTTTATGGGGTTTACCTGGTCACATAAATACCGAACGTGCTAAATCTACCTGAGATTTGAACGCTATGGCTCTAACCAAACAAAACGCAAAACACCTTAACCCAAAATTCTGGACTTATTTGCTTCAAAGCAGAGTTATTCTTTTAAAATATTAAAAATGTTGACATAAAAAGTATTATTCTTTTTCTTAGCCATGTTCGTTCCACATTCTCTTCTAAACGTTTTCATTAGTTTTAATTATACTTCTTCTTGTTTTTTTCCTTTAAAATAATATGTTTCATTTAGACAAAACATAACGTTTCATAACATTTAGACAAAACCAAGTAGCAAAAACAATATGAATTAATTGACGCGATAGACATAAAACCATTTTATTTTTATTTTATTTTTATTTTATTTTACCAAGGACAGCACACAGTATATGCATACAATTATTGAAATTAAATAAATAAAAATACAAAAATAACATGTACCTCTTACGTACTATACCTAATATCAAAATAATACAACAAAAAAAGTGTGAATTAGTGTGGGTGCGCGCATGAGAGAAGAGTAATACATGTGTGAGTGAAAGAGATATCTAGAAAGAGTGTGAGTGTGTGGGTGTGTATGTGTGAATTTTATGAATATGAGCCGATTTAATTTTTATAAAATAAAAATATTTCAATTTATTACGATAAAACAATATTAACTGACCGACCGATTCAACATAACAGACCCGATATAATAATGCATGGTAAAATTTAAAAAAATATAATATACATTCATTTGCGACGTGGCTATTCCAAATTGTAGTAATATTATAAATCATTTGATAAAAAAAATTGAAAATACACCGCTTTAGATAACGAGAATAAAAGACTTTGGCATTCTAGTTAAATAATAAAATTACCGTTCATTATGTCAGCCACTGGCATTATTCCATAAATCGTTTACCCGTAATTTAGAAATTTTAGATTTATCAAAAAATATTATAATAAAAATGCAAAGATCGGTAATAATGAATACATGCAGAATAGTTAAAGGTTTTTAAAAGCTTGATCTGTGCGTTTGTTGCATTTTAGTTTGATCTATTAAATATTGTACAATTTACGAATTGATCTGTTAATTCTTTTGAAGAAGTGAATAATAGTAGTAATAATAATTGAGAGTTATGATTTGTAGTAGTTAATTGTTATTAATAGCATTATTAAATCGGACATCGCCGTAATAAAAAGAAAAGAAAAAGACTAGGTCAAGAGAACATTGACACACATCCTGAAAGAAGGATTCATTGGAAAATCAAATAACAGACGGTGTGAAATGATGTATGAATGTGAGTGAGGCGATGAATTTAACCAAAGACAGAAGTGTGTGGCCCTCGATTATCTCTGCCTATCACAATGACAGGGACATGACGTGATGGTGTATATGTAAATATAATAATTTTAACAGCGTAAAAATGAGCGAATTGTGGCCAACACAAGACTCTCCATATAATACTATAAGCAAAGACCTTATATAATTATAAGTCACTACTTTATATTCTGAGATTGTATTTTATAATGTTGTGTTGAATATTTGTTTTGTACCTTCAAATTATAAGCAAAAAAATAAATTTATTCATTTTGATTAGTGAGATTTCTATTAAAATGTACCTACTTATCAAAATAAAATTATACACATTCAAATTATTACACTATGATTTGTAACAATGATTTTGAATAAAAAATTGCGAAATTATTTTATAATTTTAATAGAATATAAAAATCAAATATAAATTGAACAATAATATATTTTTTTCAAAGAAAAATGAATATGTCCTTGTAACAAGTACATACACATACCCTAAAATTAAGCATATGCTTGTGGTATAGGTGAACGAAATCGGTCGTGGCAGGATTCGAACTCTCGACCACTTGATTACTAATCCAGCGTGCTAACCGCTCTGCCATCACCCATCTTAGTATATGATAAATTAAATAGATCGTTGAACTTAATATAAAACTAAAAGTTTTGCATTCTTTTCGTTAGGTGATTGGATGAAATTTTCTCATACTTTTGAATATTTTTGTACAACAATATACTCGTACTATATAGTGAGAATTTTTTCGCTGTTTTTGCTAAATATGTCTTATCCCTTTTCAGGTCGACAAATGGCGGAGATTTTTTCCATTGTGAATAGCACAAATCCAATAACTTATGTTTAAATATGTCAAAAGACTGCTATTGTGTTTCTTTCAACCAACTTTAATCATTCATCTAAATCCTTTTAAAATACCAGTATGGTTTTCAAATGCTTACTTGAAATCGCTTAAAAATTAACGTAGAATACTTACATATATTTGCGAGTTAATATTTAAATTTATTTATACGATTAGTAAATTGTAAACATTGCTTAGATTTAATAAACAGTAAATATTATTCTCATTGGTATAATGGATATGTATGTATAATTTTAATTCATCATCTTATGCCTCTATTAGTGTAAGATGGATGCCTGCAGAACGGTCTGAGAATGAATGTGAGTAAATCTAAGATATTGGTATTCGAAAAAAACTGAAACTATAATTCCGTGTAGAATAATAGTAGAGAACGAATGGCTAGAACAAGTAGAAGAATAATAATACTTGGGAGTATGTTTGAACTGAATGGAAGACCTGATAAAGATATTGAAATAAGAGTTATGGCAGGTAATAGAATAAACGGAGCAGTCTGTCCGATCCATGCATCTCAAAGGAAGCCAAAATTGGCATACATAATGCAATTGTAGTGTCTACTTTGATGTATGCCAGTGAAACATGGACGTGGCAAAAGACGCATGAAAGTTGAATAAATGCTGTGGAAATGAGATCACTAAGAAGAGTATGTAATATATGTGTGTGCGTGCGTGCGTATATGTGTGTGTGTTATTTGTACTGTATACATTATTTTGAAATTGCTAAAAAGGCACATCAATTTCATTAAATGGCATTAAAGAATTATCAAGATTTCATAACAAAAAAAAAAAGATTTCATAACAAAATTTACAAAATTTGAATGCTTTGTGAAGTGACTTGGTAGTGAAGAGTATAGAGTTGGCCACAACCCACTCGTTATATTTATATATTAAGGAAACATACAATTGTTAACTCTAAAATTAAAATACCAGTACATATCATTTCTTTGCAGATGGTCATCAACTACATATTCATTTTAATGTTAGCGAATACCTTGATGATGTCATTCAAAGATACATTAAACGAAAATCTCAGTTTTATGACGATGATCTAAGATGTCAACCCTTGCCAATATTTTGGTATCTTTTTCGACGAATATCTTGAAGATGTTTAATTGTGTTAGAAAACACAATTAAAAACGGATACGTTCGAAAATACACACAAAAAATAAATATAAACATAAGTTTAGCCCCTATATGTATCATATTTAAGAAATTAATATATGAACGTTATACATGTAAAAATAGTCGTAAAGATGTTCCATTGCGCAGCAGAATAAAATGGTTCTGTTAGAAAAATATACTGCAACGATAAATTTCAGTAATGGTCAATTTATCCAGTGATAAATAACCGTTGCCCTATAACGTCGTACAAATAATTCGTAATTTGAGGAAACTAAAACGCCTTCGAAACTTTTTTATTCGATTCGATTTTTTTACAGTCGCTAGGAAATAAATTTCGATTATTTTCTTGAATATGTAAATTTTGTCATAATTTTAATTGGTCATAAAAGTAAATCTTGTCGGCGGGGGATATTATTAGACATGTAAAAGGGGCGATTTTTCATGTGAATTTTGTAATGGGTCCGTAATGTCATTCCTAATTGGAATATATTGTTGATCAAGCCAATGTTTTCTTGCAGATACTTCCTGCTACTATAGAAGAAGAATGTAATTTTTTTTAATAAAAAAATATATTTTAATTTATTTATTTATTTAATTTTGCTTCTCGGGCAAATAATAGGTACTATGTCAAATATTAATTTAACACGCACCCAATAACAAGTTTTCACATGCTGGAGACTTAGGATATTAATCGACACATCGAGGGAGATCGCGATCCACTTCCACGCCGGCGACGCTATAGAGCCCATTGGCCCTGTTCACCACCGGACGCAGCCGCAACATCGGACAAACACAAAATATCCACCATCCATCGGGTTCAACCACTGCCCCCGAGAATCCAACCTCAAACGGCGGGGCAACCGCTCAAGATCGGCAGCCGGGGCAAGCCCCTAGCACAACCGATCGAACGGAAGGGCTTGCCCCCGCACCCCTCGTGTTGGCGTCCGAAGGTTCCGCGGGCTAACACCGGGGGCATCCGACGCAATCATCACCTGTCAGATTTGACGTCTAGTTGTCAACACAGGATGTCTGACCCGACGTCTGCGCCGGCGGTGTGCCCGAACCACACAACAACATTCGCCACAGTTTGACGAGTAACTGCCGAGCGAGACTAGAGGCGTCCGTCCTGCTCTTCTCTAAGTACAGAATTGACGAATGCACAACAGCGTCGGTCGCCCACCCCCGCCTTTACTGCCTAGGCCCTTAGAGCCGCAACCTAGGCCCAATTATTAATCGACACAGACTGAAACAGAAACAGATCCAGACTGAAAACAAAATTAAAAACTGTATCTCCACCGGGAATCGAACCCGGGACCTATGGATCAGCAGTCAGATACCCAATAATATAACCGGGCATATAAACCTAAACACCCGCATTTGAAAATCAAATTTCTCAAAAATGTTAAAATATGCGTTTCTGCCAATATACCTACCATCAGCATGTTCTAAATTTCTCTAGTGACTGATCGTTACATCATTTTAAAATTCAGTATGAACTCCTTCAAAGAAAAATAAAAATATCCCTTTATTAAGAAATAAATCTTTTATACAAATGATTTTAGAGTGTATAAAATTAAGGTGAGACCGATAAATTTTTTTTTCAATTCGGGTTTGTTCTTTAAATGCAAAAAAAAAATCATTAATAATTTTGTGAAATATTATTTTTTATGTCACTTAAGTTGACTGCTCATACTTACATTATGCAGTATATGTCACAGCCCATTGTACAATGTCTTTTTATAATATTAGGCAATCCACCCTTAGAAGAGTGATTTGTGGTTGTACAATGTTTAAATGGTTCAAAAAGGGTTCAAATGGTCAATGGTTCAAATGGTTCAAATGGTTCAACTTTTACTAATACATATTTACATGTATTAGTAAAAGTACATTTTTATTTACAATCAATAGAATTTTATTTAATATGAAATTGAAGAAAACACAACGTGTCGTAATGATTTGAATATTCATTCCCCTTTAACATGAGACTCATAATAAATAGATATATTGATAAATAAAACTATATAAAATATTCAAGTTTTTCTAGTGCATAAACGATAAACTTAAAGACGCAAACAGATGTAACAAATAGCTTTATTTCACTGATATATAGGCAGGCTATTCTTTTATGAGAATATATTATCTTTTGATAAATGTCATCATTCAAAAATATTCTGAATAGAAAAATAAGATATAAATATTCTGAATAAAAAAAATTATGGCTCTTTTTAGGTACAATTAATTAGGTAAAATATTTTCCTGGAACAAGAAAAAAAAAATCGGGTGGAACTCCAAAAACTAATTAAAAAAAAAATGATATTGAATTCATAAAAACAGTTTCAGTCATTTTTAAATGGTAAATAACTAAGAGTAGGTATCTACACTACATTCAGTTTTTACAGCTCAAGCCTATGTGGGATATCAAAATATTGTTACAGTATCTTGTGCCTGCCATGAACCAAAGCAGGTTTTAAGGAAAAATGCTGTTGTTATTTATTTATATTAACTTAATATTTGATTGGTTGGAAGAAGTCGCTAAATGACAGTAATAAAATATAGTAAATAAAATTGTAGATGTCACTAGATATCAATCTATATAGAAACTTTGAATTGAGTTAAGTATTTATTATAAGCGGTTGTAATCGGAGCTGAGCACATTGTATGAACATAGCGTAAGTCTGTAGTGGATGTTCGATCGATTATCGGGTGGTGTGTCGATTAGACAAAATTCGACACATTTTTCTGTAGCCGTGTCGGGCGAGATGGGCGTGTCCGACGCCGCGGGCGGGGCGTCGGGACGCCTGCGCTGCGACGCTTAACGGATTAGACGCGGCTTGACGGAAGCGAGCGCGTATTGGTCGGCTAATCCGACGCCAGACCGTGGATTGGTGGGCTTATCCGTTTAGCGGCCACGATTATGCGCACTGGATTTAGTGCCAATCCCATATCCGTCCGATTATTTTGGGAAACTCCCATTTACACTGTGAAATTTCGACGATACTGCCTCGTAAAACGAATATCAGGAGGAATGTCACAATCTCACGCACATGTAACCTCTAGAACGCATTGTTCCCAGCGGAGGTAGACATTTTCAACTAAAAATATGTAAAATTTCACAAAAATCACTTATCCTGTCCCCTTCTTCAAAACCACTTCCTTGTGTTAATACATATATTAATCGAATATATTTTTATTATTGCATATGCGCAAACATTGGATTTTTTTCCCTGTCGGGAGTCAAAGATATTTTTTAACAGATTTTTAATTATCTCAATAGAGACGAAGTTGGAATATTTATTGTAGGAGAACCGGGAAATCAAGGCACCTACAGGGCTTACGACCTGTCATCGGCTGGTTTACGTGATCACTTTATGCGCATGCGCAACGTTCACCAATTATGCCTTTTTAATTGTCACCTCACATATAAGAATTGTAAATTTCATTATTTACAAAAAAACAATTCTCTCAATAGATGGCGTTACAACAAAATAAATAAAAAAATAATAAGATTGTTGTTCATAATTTCACCCATAGATGGCTGTAGTAAAAATTCCTTATTTTCAAGCGAAAAGAATTTCAGTATTACAATATATAGAAGTTTCAAAATTGAATTGATAGGGATCTCATTAAAAAGGCATAATTGGTGAACGTTGCGCAAGCGCATAAAGTGATCACGTAAACCAGCCGATGACAGGTCGTAAGCCCTGTAGGTGCCTTGATTTCCCGGTTCTCCTACAATAAATATTCCAACTTCGTCTCTATTGAGATAATTAAAAATCTGTTAAAAAACATATACCTATTAATGCTTTTATTTATAAACTTAATTGGTTCATGTGTCATATTTTGTACATTAATAATATACTCTTATTCAGTATTCGCTACTTCCACCACCACCCGTTCTGCATGTGGGGACTGTAAACAGCCCCTTCACAGAACGCTAAATGAGCGACAAAAAGAAAGTGCATAGCACGAAAAGTAGCTCATGGAGCCCTCTAGATTGGCAATCTCGACACCATAGTGCAAAAAGAACAATCGACGAATGTGAATAAAAGATTCACACTAGTGGAATGTCATCGACTTCCGATCTTTTCAAATATAAAACATTTGTGACTTCTTGATGGCTTATACATAGTATTATTATACTGGAGTAATAAACATAGTATTATACTGGATTGAGATGGGTAGTGTCAGTACGGTTAGCACGCTAAGTTGGTAATCCAGTGGTCCCGAGTTCGAATCCTGGCACGACCGATTTCGTTAACCTATAGAACAAGCATTTATGCTTATTTTAGGGAATGTATGAGGATGTGTATGTATTTATTACAAGGACATATTCATTCTTAAAAAAAAAATACCAAAATAGTAAAACCGTAAATATCTCTAATTAAAATTACTGCAAATTGATGCCCATCTTTTGTGAATAGGAGAGTCAAGCCACATACCAGCTACCTTATTGAATAGGAGAGTCAAGCCACATACCAGCTTCTTTAGTGAATAGGAGAGTCAAGCCACATACCAGCTACTTTAGTGAATAGGAGAGTCAAGCCACATACCAGCTACTTTAGTGAATAGGAGAGTCAAGCCACATACCAGCTACTTTAGTGAATAGGGGAGTCAAGCCACATACCAGCTACTTTAGTGAATAGGAGAGTCAAGCTACATACCAGCTACTTTAGTGAATAGGAGAGTCAAGCCACATACCAGCTACTTTAATGGAATTGATAGATCACACTCCCCATATCCTTATTCTTGCATTAGCTATCTTCAGTCTTTGGAGAGAGGTAATCATTCGTTTCCATGTCCAGACCAACAGCCGATATACGCCCTCACCAACAGCTTGCAGCCGTCACAGTCCTGTCGCTTGCTCACACACACAGTCCTGTCCTCCTCATTACTAGGCTCCCCCATGAGTGGGCACACAAGCAGTTGTGCCGAGTTTTGCTCTTCTCCACAATCGCAGGTCACATTCTGCTCGCCTCCCAGCAGTTCTCATTTCTGCCTAACCTTGCATCCACACACGCCCGTTCTGAGTTTGTCAAGAGCTTTCCAACATCCGTATAATAGTTGGTGGTGATTTTGATGAAATAATAATAATATTAATTAAAACTTGCACCCTGCGCAAGTAGCGAGTTTATTGTCATATGACAATTTCTTCCAACTCACCAGTGTTTCCAGCCCACAGAAGCAATATAAGCGCGAGAAAGTAATTTAAATAAATTTCTCCTCTGCTGCGGATCGAATCCAGGACGACCGCACAGAAACCAAACGGCTTACCAACTGTACTACGGCGGTCGGCAGGCAACAGGATCGCTAGTATCATAAAATACGTTGGTTCAAGAATAAGTACAAAGACTGAATCATTTTGAAACATTCCCGCGAGAAATAAGTTGTTGAGCTATCAACCCTTGTATAATATATGGCTAAAAAGGATATATTTTTACTCCTCACTACCCCAAAGGGATGTATTTTAGGGGTATTTTTTTATTGCAGATTTTCAACTAGTATCATGGTGAGATTGTTTTCTGAAAGTTTCGTCACGATGTACATATTTATATTATATATGTGTAGTATGGCGGAGACAATAAAATACTATATCCTGGATAAAATACTCCTTTGGTTGTTTTCAAATTTTGAAAATAAACATTTTTTAAATTAATAAAAAAATAATAAAATTTGTGTTGCACACTTAACTCCGTCGATAGTTCGACCGGTTTCGGAGAGTACCTCTCCTTCGTCTGAAGTTCACTTACAAACTATCTGTGATAAAATTTAAGTTATGTAGGATAGGCAGTGATGAAGGGGGTAACTAGAGGGGGTGACGGTTCATTATTATTATGGTCAAATGTTAGTGGAAATATATTCAAAATTGGGCAATCTGCAATATTTGTGTTATTGTTGATCAGATTACCTTTTTGGTTAATTGCTTTCCTTATCTCTAAGTTTTCAAAAAAGAGCGGAGTTAAGTGTTCAACATAAATTTAATTATTTTCATAATATGTAATTATAAAAGTTTATAAAAATTATAAAAAGAGTGAAAGCAGAACAGAGTGTAAAATAAGAGTAGAAAACGAATGGGTCGAGCAAGTCGACGAATATGTGTACTTGGGAACCATATTTCAACGGAACGGACGACTCGATAAAGAGATCGAAAGAAGAGTTATGGCAGGAAACAGAGTGAATGGAGCACTAAGACCAATTATGAATGATCGCAACATATCAAAGGATGCCAAAGTTGCCATTCATAACGCCATCGTAGTGCCAACCCTGACGTATGCAAGTAAAACCTGGACATGGCAGAAGACGCATGAAAGTAGAATAAATGCAGTTGAAATGAGATCGTTAAGAAGGATTTGTAATAGAACGATGTATGACCGGGTAAGAAACGAGGATATAAGGAAAGAATGTAAGATGAAGAAAGATGTCATTACTAGAATGAAAGTGAACACATTAAGATGGTTTGGTCACATGGGGAGAATGAATGAGGAGCGCCTGACGAAGAAAATATACAGAGCGAAAAGGAATGGAATGAGAGGTCGGGGAGGCCCAAGAAAGGGATGGCACGACCATGTGAACAAAATTTTGAAAGACGGAAATGTTAGAAGTGTGAGCAATAGACGAACATGTATGAGACGATGCATGAATGTGGACGAGGCGAGGGATGCGTGCCAGGATAGAAAAATGTGGCGTTCGGTTCTCTCTGCCTACCCCGCAAGGGACATGGCGTGATGGTATGTATGATTATAAAAGTAACTTTTTAAATTGTTAATGTTTTCACGGTAAAATTTTCGGGAAATCGTTCTGTACTCATGTAGGTTCTGTACCTCTTAAAATTAAATTCAGGCTTTAGAAATCTCATACATTAAAGTTAATTAATTATTATTTATGTTAATTCAAAAAGAAATTAATAACAATTTCATACTATATTTATTGACAAACTTTTAATATCTCAATAGAGACGAAGTTGGGATATTATAAAAGAACCAGGAACTCCAGGCACCTACAGGCCCTATAGCGCTCACGACTTGTCATCGGTTGGTTTACGTGATCACTTTATGCGCTTGCGCAACGTTCACCAATTATGCCTTCTTATTGAATGAGGGAGAAGGAGGATAAACAATTACATATAAAATACATATTATATAAGAACATATATAATTTTATTAGTAATTTTAATAGTAATAATTGATTTAATTAGAAAAATAAATTGTAATTATAGATTTAAGTAGACAACCCTGTCCCTATCTACATACAAGCCTATTATACATATATGTAATTGTTTATTCTCCTTCTCCCTCATTCACACAAGTACCCCATTACTTGTCTCTTTCCTAGTACATCATTATGTATCCAGATTTTCCCACTTTTAGCAACATGATACAAATGCATTTTACTTTTATCTATTTACCTATTGTATATTTCTGTATAAAAATAATGTAAACTGTATACTCAACACCAGTTGATTATGGCCTTATAAGCCGAAACGGTCGTCGGAAGTTGAATAAATTCTTTGTAGAATATATGTGTTCATGTTTTTTCATAATTATTATGGAATTCTACAGTTTGGAAACCGCATCAATCGACAGATTGAAAACTGCTGAATTTTATATGATTTATGCATTTTGAAGATTAATTCAAGATACGCAGAACGTTTTATACTTTCTTATGTAATTAATCGATAATTTTAAAATAAATTTTGCAAGTAAGTTAATATTGAGTCAACTGATAAGATTAACACACCCGTATTCAGAGAAAATATAAGGATCGAGGAGGAAACCAATGACGTTTATAATTTTAAAGAGATATAAAAAATATCAAACTTTTAATGTGTCTATCGGGGGGTTTCCAGAAACCAAAGTATCTGTCAAAATATGACGAGATTTTTAATAGTCTTCCCTAGTAAATAGTCTGGTTGGTTGGAAGAATTTGCCTAATGGCAATCAGCCCGTCAGTGTACAATATATTTGTTTATATTATGTACAGAAAGATGAATAAATAAATAAATATAAACAATATTTATTCATTTATTTATTTAACTTTTTGTACAATTATAATGCACACTGGCGGGTTTATTGCCATTAGGCAATTTCTTCCAACCAACCACGCTTTATACAATAACTGACGTCTTAAAATCGCAATTTTAATAATTTCTAATATTTTTCAACAATTTCTAATATTTTGATGGCTGTTATCTCCACCACTGTAAAACCACCACTGCTCAAGCTTCGTTTTATCCAATCATTGTTAAGTGCTATGGTATCCCTTTACAGAAAAAAATCTGCCTTTATACTATGACGTAAATTTTGCTGTCACTGGTTCTTGCTCTGTTATTATTTTATTTATTTTTATTTCATTTTTATTTTATTTTTATTTATTTATTTATTACCTAAAAAACAAATTACACAAGAAAATTACATTAACAAATAGAAATTAAAACACTTTACAATATAACTTCCTTCAAAAAGAGATGAACTCGTGTTTTGAAGGGAAAATTTTATTATTTTTATTTATTTAATAGAATAGAATAATTTTGAAAATATAATGATTGTATGGGTTCTTTATTTTAAGAATGGAAGAATATTAAAAAAAACGATTGGGTCGTGGCCAACGCTTTACACCTCACTACCAAGTCAATTCACAAAGTATTCAAATTTTATATGGTAAATTTTCGGCATTATCATGAAATATGTTTTTAAATTATTTTTGATTAACATATTCTACTATGAAAACAAGAAAATTCTTCAATGTCATTTTATGAAAGTGATGTGAAGAGTAATTTAGTCTACAATCGATAAAGTGGAATAAAAACGCCGTACGTATCACAGAGTACACAGCACACCAAGATACATTGTGATGAAACTTTCAAAATTCAATCTCCGCATGATACTAGTTGATAATTTGCAATCCCCACTATGATATGATCTTTTCAATCAACAACTAGAAAATTTTAAATTTGAAATATTCTGCATATCGCTTCCTTTGTGACCAGCGAGTAACTTAGGCAAATAAAAAATATACTTTTTAATGTTTTATGTTATTTATAAATTTTCCTACAAATTTCATCACGAATGAAACGTCAAAATATGTACTTTTTCATAAGCAAATATTTGTTATTTCAATTTCAGAAGAGCGTAATTACACTAATAACATATATTTGCAAGTATAACTTAGCGTTTGAGTGAAAGACATTGAGAATATTTTATTTAATTTTAATGTTTTTCGTATTTATAAAATGTAAATTTTATAAGGAAATTTGCCATTTTATACATGAACAAATTGATCGAATTATGTAAAAACTAGCAGACTCTACCGGGAACAAAAAGTACTATAATATTCTACGTACCTACCTACATATTCTCATGGTTTTCGTTTCCATGGTGGGAAGTCTGGTCCGACCGGAGAAATCAAAACCTAGTGATTACCCATATCATGGATATAATTATTATATGGAGTTCAACAATATCTTTAGATATCTTAGAACTCCATATGATAATTATATCCATGATATGCGTAATCACTAGGGTTTTGATTTCGCCGGTCGGACCAGACTTGCCCCCCTGATGTAAACCTACCTAATAAGATATTCATATGTATACCTTCCTAATAAAATATTCAGATGTATACCTACCTAATAAGGTATTGAGATGTATATCTACCTAATAAGATATTAAGATATATACTAATTTAGATATTTGTCTATCAGCGGCGACATCTAATTGGCTGTTAAATTATTATATTAAATGTAACACTAATGTGTAGCTGTTAGTCTTCCAAAAAAATATAAAATAATAAATATACACCTGAAAGTTATACTGTTTTCTTTCAAAAAAGCATTCAAGACATTATGTGGTTCACATTTAATATCATTCATAATTTAAATAATAAAACACGTAATTTCCGTTGAGAATATTTTATAATAAAACTAGGTATTGATAATAAAACTAGGTATTAGGTATACATTACTTAGAAAAAAAAAACACAACGCATGAACGTAAAGTATGCGAGATATGAAATAAATAAAACAATGTAAAGTTTTCTCAGCCTGTCGGAAATATTGATATTTTTGCACATTTTTACATTGATTTCATCAACTAAATAATAGGTATACCTATAATAACTACCTTTCACCCATCTTGACCTCATCTTGACTTTCTGTGAACCGTGAGCCAGCCTCATCCTCACAATTAGCTCTCTTTGGCACTTGCAGTGCAGTTTCTGCAAAGTTTTAGAGTTCTCCTTATGTGTTCTTTCAGAGTTTAGCAAGGGGCCGTTATTAGTCCCCATAAGCAGAACAGGTGGTGGTGGCGGAAGAACAGTTAGTAGTTACTAGTTTTAGCAAATAATGTGCATTTCAAAAATAAAATCAATTGTATTAATTAAAAAAATATAAAAAATGTTTTTATTTTTAACTAGCGAAACCCGGTAAACGTTGTACTTACTGCCTGTGTATAAATAAAATGGACGATTTTATGCTATTTAAACTTTCAAATTAAAATTCCGTCCCTTCTGTACCTTCCGTTCCTCCAGTCCCTCCAGTTCCTTCAATGTCTCATACCTACCTCTGAGTTCCTCCTGTATCTTTCATTCCTTCAGGGAAAAAGTCAAGTGTCAAATGCGTTTAACTTCTGGTAGACCAAGTAAAACACATGGACAACAAAATAATTGTCGAATTGTAATGACAGAAACACCTAACAACAAAAGTCTACTCCGAACGACCTGCGAAGAGATGTAAGGACAGTTGTACCTCCCAGGATCAACCATCCCGGATATATGCTCGATAATTCACAAAGTTTCATCGCAATCGTATGAATGGTTTAGGAGCGCACACGAGTCTTACAACCTTACATACAAACATACATTTTTTATATATAGAGAGAAAATTATAGTGCTTTCGGTCGAGAAATCAGAAATCAGTAGTGTTGATTTGTAGTATAGCGACCTCATTAAAGCCTAATCCTTTACATACTATTCGTGTGACCCCGGCACCGGCATCCTCTTCACCCATATGGGCAGCGTCCAAGATTTACAGCCTTGGTTATAGTTTTGTTAGCCAGCCTACCGCCTCCGATTTCGCCTCACGGATATCCCGAAGGGTACCGTTAAATTTCCTGAACGTGCGTACCTTTCCATATGCTTTACTGTCTGCTTTACCTCCTAATCGTATGATATAATCTGCATCTAGATGGGTGAATTATTCCCAAATGAAAGCTTGATCGGTGCACTTGTGGCGTTTTATTTTGATCCTGTGATTTACAATTTATTGATCGATCTGCAAATTCTTTTGATAATAATAAATAATAAAAAATTTGGATTCTTTTTATAGCGCCGTTTTTGTGATAACCTAACCTCAAGGGCGCTTTGAATATATTAGGGGTTATTGTAAGACTCGCGGAAGAAGTGAGTTTTTAGGTGTTTCCTGAATAGTGCTAAGTTGTCGATTTGCTTCAGTTCAGGTGGTAGTTTATTCCACGAGGCTGGTCCGGCCACAGCAAAAGCACGATCACCGAAGGATGTAGTGTTGAGTCTATTAATTTCAGTTAACTTGCCAATCATGGATGTGGTGGCTGACTGAAGTGTTTGTTGTCGCTCGTTTACGGTGAGAGGGATGCAGAAGTCTGAAAGATACGTGGGAGCCATGCCATGGATCGCTTTGAAAGTCAACAAACATAATTTGTACCTACTTGATTCTCTCTGGCACTTTTAGCCAGTGAAGATTTCGATGATGATGTGTGTTATAATTGTGATAAGTTAATCAATACAAAGAGTTTTTTTTCGGCCATGGCCGATTTACTAATGATATTAATAACAATTAAGTACTACAAATAATAACACTCTATTATTGTTATTACCATTGTGCACTTCCTCAAAAGAATTAGCTGATCAGTGCGTAAATTGTCAATTATCAAAATAAAATCAATCTAATCAAGCTTACAATTGGAAATAATTCACCCATTCAGATACTTATCATATCAATGGATCGAAAAGAGGTCGCTATACTACCTATCAAACCTAAAGATTATGGATTATTAACGTTCAAAAAATCTTTTACAATTCTACATTTATTCATTATTACTATTTCTTGCATTTTAAGTAAAAAAAAATCGATAAATCTATAATTTCTAGTTATTTATATTTCATAAGATTTACTAAATCGGCCAATGCTGAAAATAAAATAAATAAATAATAATAATAGTCATTCCAGATAAAGTCAATGCCTAGGTAAGGCAAAATAATGTGAGTGTTTTATAGCAATGGTTGCAAGAAATCCTTTGGTTTTATTGCCCGATTGTAAACATTCTGGTTTTTATGGCCGATGGCTTTTAAAGTCAAAAGTACCCACTCTATTATACCATCACGAAGACAGATTACAACATATTCTGTCGGAGATTCACAAAGGGATTTATTGCAGTATTCCAGAAGTCGAAACTGAAACTGTCTGATCCTGTGGATGCCTGAAATTTGTCATGTTTTAGTCAAATAATTTCAGTTTAAATAGGTTTAAATACGTTTTAACAAACTTTAAATAAATTGATTTGTTATTAAAAAGAAAATAATCCCGTATTTAAAAATCAAGTTCAAACGACTCGCCTATTAAAAATGACATTCATACCAACACACCATTTCCCTATTTGGTGTTGGCAGAGAAAACCGAACGCCAGACTTCTCTCTCTTGTCATACATTTATCGCTTCATTACGTCTATGCATCGTCTCATACACGCTCTTTTATTATTCTTATATACTTCTTACATCTACTGCATCTAATGCTCTTTTATTATTCTTATCTACTTCACACATCTACTGCATTTAATGCTCTTTTATTATTCTTATATACTTCTTACATCTACTGCATTTAATGCTCTTTTATTATTCTTATATACTTCTTACATCTACTGCATCTAATGCTTATATACTTCTTACATCTACTGCATCTAATGCTCTTTTATTATTCTTATCTACTTCACACATCTACTGCATTTAATGCTCTTTTATTATTCTTATATACTTCTTACATCTACTGCATTTAATGCTCTTTTATTATTCTTATATACTTCTTACATCTACTGCATCTAATGCTTATATACTTCTTACATCTACTGCATCTAATGCTTATATACTTCTTACATCTACTGCATCTAATGCTCTTTTATTATTCTTATATACTTCTTACATCTACTGCATCTAATGCTCTTTTATTATTCTTATATACTTCTTACATCTACTGCATCTAATGCTCTTTTATTATTCTTATATACTTCTTACATCTACTGCATCTAATGCTCTTTTATTATTCTTATATACTTCTTACATCTACTGCATCTAATGCTCTTTTATTATTCTTATATACTTCTTACATCTACTGCATCTAATGCTCTTTTATTATTCTTATATACTTCTTACATCTACTGCATCTAATGCTTATATACTTCTTACATCTACTGCATCTAATGCTCTTTTATTATTCTTATATACTTTTTACATCTACTGCATCTAATGCTCTTTTATTATTCTTATATACTTCTTACATCTACTGCATCTAATGCTCTTTTATTATTCTTATATACTTCTTACATCTACTGCATCTAATGCTCTTTTATTATTCTTATATACTTCTTACATCTACTGCATCTAATGCTCTTTTATTATTCTTATATACTTCTTACATATACTGTATCTAATGCTCTTTTATTATTCTTATATACTTCTCACATCTACTGCTATTTTTACTTCTAACATAAAATGGAACATATTGAAAATTGATGACAATCATAGTTTATAATAAAATAAAACTATATATTGTTTCTGCTTAAGTATTCTTTTAATTTAATTTTATTTATTTATTAAAGACTTCTACAGAACATTGGAATATACACACGTACAAACACATTTCTATTATATTTTTCATCATTTTAGTGCATCGTTCATTGATTATTGAATTGTTTTATTATTTATGGTTAATTATTTATGATATGGTTTATTTCTTATTTTTTTATTACTTTTTTACTTTCGATTTTTTGTGTGGAATCTAGTGATTTTTATCATTTCTAGATTTTTAGTTATTATGCTTTTTGACTTTGTTTTGTGAATCCATTATTATACTTAATGTTATTTTATTTTGTAGCTCATCGATTTCATCATATTTTTTGAAAAATATTTTTGTAACTACTGTATATATGTATTTTTATTGTTAAAGCCGTATAGACAAATAAATAAATATCTGTATAACGTCTGTTACATAGTCTATACTAAATATAAAATTATGTTTGAACAATTGTTTAATTTTTTTATTTATAGTTAATTAACAACATTCTTACATATTTAGGCTAAGTAAGTAACGCCCCACTAGGCTAAACCTATTCTGGGGCTGTTACTTTCATACAACAGGGTATTCAAATTATAATAAGTATAATGAATACTTCCTTGCACCCTGCGCAAGTGGCGAGTTTATTGCCGTATGGCAATTTATTCCAACTAACCAGTTATTCCAGCCCAGAGAAGCAATATTTGCGTGAGAAATGAATTTAAATAAATTTCTCATCTGCTGGGAATCGAACCCAGGACGCCCGCACAGAAACCGAACGGCTTACCAACTGTGCCACGGCGGTCGGCAATAATTCATAAGTTTAATAGTTGTTGAAATCTTAAATCTACAGGAAAAAATCATCTCGAATTGGTCAGAAAGCAACAGGATGGGATTCGAACCCACGTCCATTGGATTACTTATCCAGCCCGATGCACGATCTGCCACCGACCCATTCAATACAATCAATTTCTACCACCTCAGAACTGAATCAGAATTGTGAGGTTGATAAAAAAAAAATATATAAGTAACTATTTTTATTTACTGTTTTAAAATAAAATTACTTTAAAAAATAAATTTTTCAAAATAAAATTAGAGTTATTAAGTACTAACTAAAATCTTGTATAAAGAGATAATTACTTTTAGTTTCTTTGGATGATCTTTCAAATTTGCCAATCGAACAACTTTTTATGCGATTTTTCCCGCGCTTTTATTTCAACGAAGGAAATCTGTCTCGGAAACGTCGGATTTTTTTTTTGAATTTTCAGACGAACGTGTAATCCCGAAAAAACGTCCGTCCTTTACGCACACGGCGGTCCTCGCGACGACGAGAGAGGGACGAACGTCTGCCGCGAGGGTTGTTTCAGAGCCTCTACGCCGGGGTGTAATCGCACGGTGGCGCGGATCGCCTTTCAGTCACTCGACAACCGTCGAGCCGTAGAGATGTGTCGGAGGTTTATCGCTTTGTCGGTTTACGCGCGCGTACGATCTTAAAACTACGGACGTAAAAAACGTTATTTTTTTGCTCGATACAATTTGTAAATTAAACATTTATAATTTTGAGTGTTTAACATATCAATAATCGGTCATAATATTGTTTAATATTAAATATACACACAGTGACTCTCGTTTTTTTGTTGTGTTTTGATTTTGAATGTATGTGTGAACTTTAACGGACTGTATTTTGATTTTTTTGACAATGTCATATTTTCTGGCGATTTTTTTAGCCTGGAACTCGTGAGTGTTTGGTTTCCTCTTGCTCTTTCGTTTATCATGGACTTCCAAAGTGCAATGGAAACATTCGCTGAGGCCTGGGTAGCCGCTAACACTAAATCCGACGGAACGGAGCATCTACAGGTGAGTTTTGACACCCTCAAAAAAATCTTTCGAGACAAACTATTCTCAATTATACGTCTTGCATTGTTAATAATCTGTCTACAAAAAATAACATTGGTACATGTATGTACAAAAAAGATATAAATGATTGCGACCAAAGTTAACCTCAAAATTGAAAGTTTCGTACTATTTGCATAACACAATTGTTTGCAAGTGGTTATTATCTAGAAATTACGATTATTTTGTGAAATCTTATTATGCAACATATTCATTATTTCAATTTCGGACAATCTTTCGATATTATTAAAATATATATACCTACTTGTATACATTCAATTATAGGACTTTAAGAAAATTTGTTAAATTCGATTAGTACCTACTTACTTAGTTTATGTCAGTAGGTATTAATTCTTAAGTATTTTTAATACTTCATCTTAATATTTAAACAGACTAAGTAAAAAATTATAAGATATAAACAATAATCAAGCTTTTTTGGATTCTGTATGAATTAAAGTAGGTTAACTACTTAAATTTGCAATATTTAAACATAGAAGTGCTAAAAATGTGAAAGAATTAGATGATTTGAATGTTATAATAACTGATTCACTGGTATATTATGTAGGTAGGATTTGTATTGGAATTGATAAAGTTATATTAATTACATCGTAAGTGATGTGAAGATGCTCATTTTTCTTTGTTTAGGTACCCTTCAAGTGTATTTTATTTCTGACATCGAACTGATCATAAATATAATATGGGAAGTTAAAAGCCCCATTGAACGTATGATTGTACCTAAATGAATTAAATAAATAAATGCATTCAAATAAGCATATATTAATTATTAAATATGTTTTTTTCCAACCCATTGTATAACTATTCAAAATAACTGAAAAAATGCATACCATATTGTAATCAACAAATGAAATCAATTCAAAAGTTTTCATAGAGTTATGTAAGGTCTACATCAGTTTCCTGAAAAGTAATGTAAGATGTTGTACAATTTTTCTATGTTATTTTTCAGTTGAATATCAATAATTATTCGATCTTAAAAAATTACATCAGAATGCTTTCATATATTATATTCTTAATTAATACACAAATATAAAACTTAAATATAACATGTTTTTAATATAAAAAATATGTTCTGAGTCATGTAGATATAACTACTTGTGTAATTGTTTGATAGCGAAAAAAATGGTAATACCTTAGAAATTATGAAGAAACACTATCACGATTTTATTAATATAATATTTTTTTTTAATTAATTTTATTGTAGTTATATACTAATGACACTTTCTGTGAAATTTTGTGCTAGTTAACATAAATTAATTTACCTAAAGGAAACATTGATGCAAAATTTATTCCAATCAATGATCCTTGTTAATTTTCCTTTCCTTTAAAAAAAGAATAGCTACATTCAAAATTAAAATTATGTTTTATGACGTAGGTTATTTTAATGACTACGTTGAGAAAATAATAAAATATTTACCAGAACAAATCAAAAGAAGGATGCAGGGGTGATATTAAGGGCATTAAGTATAGCATTGGTACGGTTAGAAAGGTGCACTAGGGAAAGAGTTATTATGTTAAAAGGCGATCGTTCACAAAGTGCATACTATCACGACATATTTCACAATGCGGGGTAACCAGCGACAGGTGTGCGGGTGTGTATTAACTCAAGGAAGTACGCACATGCATGTATGCTCACACACTATTCTCGTGTCACCTAAAAAGGCAACATTCAGAACCTTGTGGGATGTTACTTTGCCTGTTCGTGATTTTCTATCTCCCGGCTCTTACGGGACTTGCGAAAATGCGAAAATATAAAAAGTGGAAGCACTATTCTAAGCCTTCACAAAGTTATTTTTAATAATGGATATAAGATTGAAATCCGTTTAAGAAATTGCATGGATCAAATGACATTATTTTTGAAAATGTTTTTTTTTCATTCCTTTTTAAATTTCCTATATTTGATAAAAATCTTGTTTTACTGTATATTTTATCATTTCTAAACAATTATTTTGTATTAGTATTTAGCAAATCATTACTTAAATAAAATACTGACAAGAGCACGATGAAAATTTCACGCCGAGGATATTTTGATTTTATTGAGCTGTGTATAATTTAATTCTAAATATGCAAAGGGTTTTTGATCGGTGTATTGGAATAGTTAATACACCTATCTAAAAAGTATGTATTTTTCACCATCTATAATACCGACCGCAGTTCGACGAGGTTTTAAAAAAAACGGACCCCTGTAAAAATTAAATATTAAATATTTCTCTATTACAAATGAAAGTGGTTAGTTGAATAAACACATTTTTTGTTACTCAATTAAAAGCGATTGGTTCCCTTGAAAATTGAGTCATAAAACTTGTTCCAGGAAATATTTGGATTAGTTTTATTGAAGGATCGTGTATATTGTATATAAGTACGTGTATGTCTTTCTGTATGTCGGTTGTTGGTATGTAATTAGTTGACATCTTGTTAAGTAATTACATGTAACTCGTTTCATCTCTTATTATTTTATTCTCAATGCTCTTATTAAGTACAGGATCACGGGATTACCGAATAAAACTTAATGGATTATAATTGTCACCTATTTGCGGAAAACTGTCATGGCTACCCACCTTTAACACCAATAAAATTAAAATTTTATTCGCATACATCTATTTATCTTATTAAGACTGTATATAGAGGATTCTTCTGAATCTATGATATTTGTAACATATATTGCGCCGTTTTCGTTAGAACTCACCTTAAGAGGCTATATAGTATATTTTGAAAATAATTTCCCCAGTACACTCAAAAGATACGTCTTTGAAATAAAGAATATTACATATTTATCATATTGCATGAGTTTTTTGAAATTTGAATTTGTTTGATACTTTTCTTGTAAAATTAGTTTAATTAAAACCCTTTTTTATTGTAAGTTACTAAAAAACTTCAAGGCATTTGAAGAAGATTTTTAATTCAATCGAAAGAGAATAATAAAAATCTACTGGCTGAGTTTTTTAATATTCAAATAATTTTATTACTATTCTTGCTGTTTAAAAAAACTCTAAATATTATCTTTTATTCACAAAAAAATGTTGTTTAACACATATTAGGAGATATACAATATTGCTTCTTGCTTCATACATTAGATGGTAGTTTAGCATTCATTTTTGTGTACACCAGTATACCCAGGGATACAGAGGGCCTTAAGAACACTACATTAAAATGTTCACATAGCATAAAATAATCATTTTTTGCCTGATTTGTAACATCTCAATAGAGACGAAGTTATAATATTATAAGAATCAGGAAATTAAGGCAACCATAGAGCTTACCACCTGTCATTGGTTGGTTTACGTGATCACTTTATGCGCTTGCGCAACGTTCACTAATTATACCTTTTTGAAAGTTCTATATATTTAAATAATGAGAAACAAATCGTTTAAAAATAAGACCTTTTTAGAAGACACCTTTTTTGTAACGCCATCTATTGGGATGTTGATTTTACTGTTAATGAAAAAATTCAGTTTTAAAATGTGATATAACTTTATGGTACATTATTTACATTATAAGATCTTTTAGACAAAACAATCACAACTAAAGCTAAATCACACATTCACTACACATACACAAATTCACATATCTCAATAATCTTCATAATTTATATAAATATTGATTCTAAACTATCCAGGGACCCACTCAAACACACAAAAATTATCAAAATCGGTCCAACCGTTTAGGAGTTCAGTGACATACCTATACACGTACAGAAGATTTATACACATTATATAAAGATAAATATGATAATAATTTATTTCTATTTCTTTTAATATATAATAATATTATAATTAGATATCATGAAATTTAGCATTTTAACTGGATGTGTTTGATGATTCCTAGAAAAATAATACATATAAAAAGCATTATTTGATTTGATAATATCAATAAAGAAATTTATATTTAACTACGAACGGTTTAGTTTTGCTCAATTTTAATGTTTTTTGATCCTTATTTATAATTTTTTTTAACATGGATTTGGGTCCATTTTACTCTTCCAAAGAAGTGCACTACGTAGCGTTGGAAGGGGTTTGCGATCTAGAAAAGAGTTTATTAATTCGGATTCTAAAAAGAGCCGGGTTGTACAAAGGCGGAAACACAGAATTCGGAAGATCGTTCCACAGTCATGTGTATGTATGTGAATTATAAAAAATATAGAGTAAAAAAATATATAAATAATATTATTCGAACGTTATTCACAATTTCGTTTCATTCAAAAATAGCTTAAATTCTATATTCTTTCATCATTTTGATGCATATCTTTTATGGTAGGTTTTTATGTACCTACCTATCAGCTAACTCAATAAAATCAGGGTTAGCTCATTTCTTGATTAGATAACTCACTCAAGTAGGTGAGTGTAAATAAATAAATGTTAAATTATGTAATCATAAAATTATGAAGTAGGCCTTAGTGACTAAGCAAATTGATATCTGACTTTTACTTCGCCAAGTCCCGGATTCGATCTCCCGTAATGTAACCGTTTTAACTCTATTTATTATTGGAAAATGGAATGTTGTTCATAATTATACAATAATTTAAATGCGAATTTTTAAAAATATCGATATAGTTCTATATGAAGTATGTTCTTAAGTCTTCTTTACATGTTATTAGTTCAGTCGACTTAAGGGGACATATAAACCTAAACACCACAATTTCAAACCAAATCCCTCAAATATGTTAAACAGTGTGTTTCTAGAAAAAATAGTATAAGTCTTTTCAACATTTCTCTTGTGAATGTTCTTCACACAATTTTAAAATTCAGCCTAAATTCCCATAAGTAAATTATTAAAAATATCCTTTTTTACAGCATTTTTTTAAAATTACTCCATAACCATGTGTCGTAGAGAAATAAATCTTTTATGTGCTTAAATAGTGCATAAAATCAAAGTGAATGGCCGATAAAGTTTTTACATTTCAAGTAAGGTTTGTTCTTAAAATGCAAAAAAATCAACAAATTTGGGGTTTCCGATAATTAAATCACGTATTAACCTTTTTTAACGCATGCGATATTTAACCTTACTTACGCGTGACTTCATAGTCCATTGGACGGTTTTAATATAGCATGTTTTCAGACACTAAGTTTAGCGTTATATGTCCTCTTAATATTTTTTTAAAAATGATTAGTTTGAAATAGATTACGGTTAATAAGTTAAAATATAATCATAAATAGATTTATGGGAGTCTTCGATAGGGTCGTATTATAGGAGTTTCACAGAAAAAGTTAAGGTCCCGTGAATACTCTTCTCGGAATACTCTTTTTCTTATATTTCTCTTAAAACCCTTCGTGACGTATGTCGTCATTTACATTCTCTACAAGATCGAAAACAAGGGATTATATATCTACGAATTTTCAAGTATTTTTTTTTATTTTCTTAAAAATAATAATATTGAATTTTATTTAATTGTATTAGATATATAAGCAATGACTGGACAGCCAATCGGGTGATATACAATTTAAACAATATAGTAAGGCCCAGTATCAATTACATGTATTATTACCATATAATATTTAATAGTTATTGTCAATTAAGAATCATCTGTTGATTAACTGAATTCAAATCAATCTTCAGGAGATTTGATTTGTTTTCTAAATTGAAACCTGTTCAATTAATTGCAACATATGAATATCTGTTTAATGCAAAACAGGATATTACAATTCAACAGTTAAATTTAAAAAAAAATATGTACTACCACGTTTTGGAGAATGATTTTATTCAAAATAATTTTACACATTATATTATGTAGGTAAGTTGCGCGAGAAATTACGTGATTACTGTTATATACATTGAAAATTCTCAAGGATTAAGATTAAGAAAACGTAAAAATACATAGTTATTTATTTTATATATAAAGTATAATATCAGATATGTACATTTATTGATAATAAATAATGAAATCGCATTGAGTTGTTAAAAAAACCGGCAAAGATATATAGGGATACTCCAATTATTTGATAAGAAAGACTCCTTATCATTTATCGATATCACTTATTTTAGATTTTATCGCTTTAGCACTGATATTATAAATAAGTATAAAAAGTTAAAATACACATATTGAAAAAGAAGCAATACTGACATCACATGCAAACAAACCAATCTTATTAGAGGGATATATTATATTCTAGTTTGAATCAACCAACAAACTTTTTATACTGTCTCTTGTATTCTATCACTTGCCGAGCTCTAATAAAATCCATAGATCATTGTATTCTCCAAATAACCGTCTACACTCTACACAGTATTTATTGGTGACATTTCTTTAATACCAATTATTTTCTTATTAAAATAATTAAAATAAATTTTATCTTTCAAAAAATACATTTCGCTACTTTCACCACCACCCGCTCGGCATATGGAGACTACACGGCCCCATCACTCAACGTTATGTGAGCGTCAAAAAATGCATCGCACGAAAAGTACTTCACGGAGCCCTCTATATTAGAAATCTCGGCACCACAGTGCAAAAAGAACCACCGACGAATGTGAATAGAAGATTCACACTTCATTGGCATCAGATTTTTTAAATGTAAAGCATCAGAGGTGTGACAAAGATCTCTGTAAAAAAACAACTTAATGGGAATCTATAAATAGTAAGGGACAATAACTATGAACAGGCTTAAATATTGTGAATTTTTAAAGGCTTAAAAATTGTGAACTATTAAAGGCTTAATAATTGTGAACTTTTAAAGGCTTAAAAATTGTGAACATTTAAAGGCTTAAAAAAGGCACAAAATCCGCATTACTAATGGGACTTTGAAGAAGTAAATGCATCATGGTTTAATTAATATCCACGTTTCTTAATAACATTTTCTTTTCATAATCTCTTACGTTACAGTCCGCTATGGAACCTGATCCTCCTCCAGATCGCCAGTCTTCTCCAATTTATCAGGTGTATTTCTTTGATATCACACAGCACGTCGTCCAGCCATCTTAACCTAGTTCTGCCTCTACTTCTCCTACATTCCGGATAGGTGTCTTGATATGCCTTTTTGGAGTACGGTCATTATCCATCCGGCAAACATGTCCAACCCAACGTAGGCGCTGAATTTTTATAAAGTCGACTTCTTAATTTGAAGAATTTCTTATTATTTCTTTATTATGTTCATATTTTTTAAATAGACCTTATATATACCGTTTTAATCTTCTTTCATTAAGATGATATATGGTCTCTGACCTACATAAATATCGGTATAACTTGATATGACACAACTTGAATTAATACTTTTATAATTTTCCTTGTTGTGACCCATAATAATGAATATTTTGATTAAAATATTTTTTAATTTAACGGACCATATACTATCTATTTTAAAATTCAAAACTCCGAAAAAGATAGGTGAATTTTACGTATAAATATATTATTTTAATTTTTGTCAATAATTAGATATCCATTCATAATTTTTATTTTTTTTAAAATGAAAATGTTCTTGTTACAAGAATATAAGATATAACCTCAAAACTTCCTAAATTGAGCATAAATGGTCATGCTATAGTTGAATGAAATAGGTCGAGGCGAGATTCGAACCAGTGTGCTCTAGATTACTAATCCAGAGCCCAAGCCGTTTGACACTAATCTAATTTATAAAATTTATATTTTTCATGCGTCAACAGATTTGAAATGATTGTTTATATAGGATTATATACTTATCACTTAAGAGACAGCTCAGCTTATCATTATTGGTGTTTAGATAATCATTTAATAGAGTGGTTATCACAGTGTTACTATCATGGCTCTGATTATATTTTTTCTGAGATTTATTCGGTCAAAATACATATTGAATATATATTATATTTACATAGCTAAACAAATGTTTATAAGTATATTTTTAAGGTCTGTATTGTGGTACTTATTCATTTATTTGTTGTTGTTGTTGTCTCTTGATTCAAATCTAGTTCACAAAAAATTACATACATACATACCATCACGCCATGTCCCTTACGGGGTAAGCAGAGAGAATCGAGCGCCATACTTCTCTATTTTTGCACACATTTCTGACTTCCTTTACATCCATGCATCGTCTCATACATGCTCGTCGATTATTCAAACTTTTTATGTTTCCTTCTTTCAAAATATCATTCACATAGTCATGCCATCCCTTTCTGGGGCGACCTCTGCTATTCACTCCATCTCTTGCACCCATGTATATTTTTTTGGTCAGTCGTTCATCGTTCATTCTTTCCAAATGTCCAAACCACCTCAAAGCATTCACTTTCATTTTACATATAATATCCTTCTTTATCTTGCATTCTCTCCTTATGTCCTCATTTTGAGGACAAAAATGAGGACAACATTTTCAAATGAGGACAAAATTCTCAAATGAGGACAAAAATTTAAACCCGAAATAATATATATTGTGACATGCGCATTATTAAATAATCTAATATAAATGATTATGTACAGTAAAGTAATAAAATAAGATAAGCTTAATCGAATATTTTTTAATTGCATATACTTACGCAAATATTGGATTTTTTTGTCGGGAGTGAAGTTATATTTTTATTGATAAACTTTTTAATAAGGACTGACTTTTATAAGGATTGTTGCTTTCATTGTTTACAAATAAACCAATTTCTTAATAGATGGCGTTACAAAAAGGTTTCTTCGTTACTTCATAGATGACAATAGTAATAATGTCTTATTTTCTGGTGAATTGTTACACATTATTCAAATATATAGAACTTTCAAAAATTACATTGATAAGGGAACTCAATAAGAAGGCATAATTGGTGAACGTTGTGCAAGCGCAATAAGTGATCACATCAACCAGCCGATGACAGCTCGTTAGCCCTGGATGTGCCTTGAATTCCTGGTGGAAGAGAAATGAAAAATTAATAAATAATTATTGTTGTCATAAATTTCTTAATCAAGAATCGGATTTTTAATACATTACTGTTGGAACACAAGAGTAAATAAAATAGTTATAAAGAAAACATAGAGATTTGGTAGGTACCTAAAGTATGTATATATAGAAGCACATTTTCGCTACTTCCACCACCACTCCTTTACATAACTCTTAGTGAGCAACCAGAAAGAAATGCATAACACGCCTAGATTAGCAATCTCGGCTCTTTGGTGCAAAAATAACAATTAGCGAATACGAACAGAAGATAAACAAAGAAGCACTTAGTAGAAAGGCATATAATATAAGCAAGTCGAGAAAGAAAAGTGCTGGACTGGCAATCCAGTGATCCTGGGTTGAAATCCTGCACTGTCTGATTTATTACTCTTACACACTCTTACAGCAATATTATTCGCTTATTTAATTGAACGAATGAAGGTATATTTAGGCACTTGTCACGAGGACGTATTTTTTTTTTAAATAACTTATGTAATTATTAACCAATGATACACGAATCTTTAAATATATTGGTACTTTTCCTTGATTTTTATGTAACATTAATTCAAAACCTTTAATAGTCAACATTAACATCTTTTTTGTGTAACGTATTATTTTTATGTAAGAATTTAGTATCACAATACAAAATGATAAATAGTATGGGATCAGTTGATGTATTTAATAATATAATAATATATATGTACAATAAATATTATGTTTAATTTATAATATCTGAAAGGTTTATCGTATTTAATAAATTTTTCAGATATCACAGTAATGAATTATTCACCGATATTCAGTCCTTCAATGGTAGACAACTAAACATTAGTAAAATAATTATACACACTCAAATTGTCAATAGAGTAACATTTACTTCTACACACTCAAATTGTCAAAAGAGTAACTTTTGCTTCTACACACTCAAATTGTCCAAAGAGTAACTTTTACTTGTTATTCAACCCTGGAAAAAAATATTATTACGCGTACCAACACAAGGATTTTTTAAATATATTGATTCATATTTCTGTACGTAATATAAATAAATATATTATACACTGGCGAGCTTATTCTTCTTCTTCTTCAGCCAGTTTTCATCCATTCTTGGACATAGGCCTCCCCTTTGATCCTCCACAACTCCCTGTCTTGGGCACACTGCATTCATCTCCCTCTGGCACATTTCTTGATGTCATCAGACCACCTTGCCTGGGGTCTGCCAACACCTCTTCGGCTTGTTCTCGGTCGCCATTCTAAGATCTTTTTGGTCCATCGTGAATCCTGGCATCTGGCAATATGCCCAGCCGAGCTTATTGCCATTAGGCAATTCCCTCCATTCAACCAGAATACAAAATATGACAAAATTGTGTACCTATGTACAACAAAAAAAGAATAACAGCAAAATAACAAAGGTAATAGAAATATAACACTAAGATACAATTAAAACAAGGAAAAAATGAAGAACTTCATAGCAAAAAAAAGGACACAGAAAGGACAAGGAGAGGAAATCGAGATCGAGTGTTCAGGGATAATTAATATTCCTTCTTTAGTTTTTTCTTGAAAATACAATGTGAGTTAGACGACCCAATATCCGGACTTAAGACTTTTCCATAATCTTGCTGAATGTACTTCGAACGAAGAGCTGAGAAAGTTGTTATTAACGCGGATAATAACAACTTTACGAACATTAGAGATAATACTAAAAACATTAAAAAGTTTTTGTTTCACTAAGAATTTTAATAGCGGTTCTATCTGCCTACCCCGTTATAGACAAATTTTAATGGTATGTATCTATGTTATTCTCAATTTGCCTACAAAAAGGAAAATATGAATAGGCGAAATCAGCAATGTACTTAGAACGAAGTAATTTATGTTTCCGTCGAAAGAGTTTTGGAACTAGTTTGGAACGTTCTTAACGCATTATTAGGTTGCCTTAATCTTAAAATGTATAAATCAGTACTCGATTACAATCCAATCTTAATCTTTCTCTACATTTAATCATGAAAATTTGTTAATATCAACGTGTACTATGAATTTTTCGTTAATTGTTGTATGAATTAAAATTATTATTCAATTATTTTAGCATCAAAGATTGCTAAATTCTGAAGCTGATCTTAATTTTACTGTTATCAATATCTTGAGTAGCCCTGCAGATCGTTTTTCGATGATCTTAATATTACATTATCTGGCGGCCAATATCAAAGTGATTAGAAGTGATTGTCCACCTGATGAGTTTGTCGCATTCAACGCTAGTCCAATATTGGCTTTATCTCGATACTTATCATTCTCCACATTCATATCTGATATCAGAATGTGGTAAGCTATTTATGGATATACTTCAAATCAACCATGATTATTGATGCTAGAATAAGGAATCAGGGCACTATAAGGAAACCGTGTTCATGTAAAGAAAGAATTGCACAAGGAACAAATCTCAATCTGTGTCCATTTCAATCTGTGTCTACCTCTACTTCGTCTTTCTTCAGGATAAGTGTTTAAGGCGGCGACTGCTGCCAACGTACCTATTTGTCAATTGACTATACCATCATCATTTCTAATCAAATCGTTTTGAAAAAAATAATTTAGATAGTTTGGGTATTAATAGACAAAAATAAACCTAAACTTTTTGATAATGTTCTGTATAAATTCTTGTAGAAATATAATGGAATACCCCGATTTTCAACGTTTATCTTATATCTTTAATAAACTATAAGGCGTAGAGAAATATAAATTTTTTTTTAATTAAAGAAGACAAAAATATCTGGAAAAATATGTCGTGACGTTGCATAAATCATTTTTAATAATTTACTAAAGAAACCTAAAAACACATTTACATTCCATTCAGCGCCATTGCGAAATAAAAGCTTGTTTGGTTTATTTACTTAACCTGATGCATTAATGCGACGTCACGACATATTTTTCTATATATTTTGTTCTTCTTTAATTAAAAAAAATATTTATTGCTCTATACCTATAAGATAAATGTCATAAATCGGGGTTTGCTTATTATTTTTCTATAAAAATATATACTGAACATAATTAAAATGATAAGGTATATTTTTCTTTATTAATATAACTAAGCCAAACTAAGTTATTTTTTTTCAAAATGATTCGTTATCAAATAGAAAAAAATAGGTACGTTGGCAGCAGTCACCCCTTAATACTTATTTCAGAAAACAGTTATCATATATCAGGTAAACATGTCCAATGTTTAAGCCAACAAAGATGCTATATTTTTTATGGACGGGCTTACATTAAATTCATTATACATTGCATCTAGTTAATGATTATACCGTATTCTTCATGCCCTTGTCTAAGTTGGGCCAAAAGATACATTTCAGACATCAGGTCGATTAATGGCGTATGTAAATAGCATAATATTTGTCAATATACATATATAATACCAATTATCAATAGATAATCACAATTCCCACGACTTAATTGTGTGAAAAACTGCATCGTATTATTGATTACAAGCAATTAGTAGTAGATTTACGAAAGCACCAATCAATTTTAAGGTTTAAACGTATTGTTTATTAATTTGTATCCGGACATCAGATACCAATTACGAGAATATTATAACCATACATTTTTTGTAACATAAGAAATAATATACATTCAAAACAAAAATTTTATTTTACAAAAAAAGATACTTAAGAACTAGATGCGGAACCTTTACGATAATAATAATAATAATAAATTTGGATGATTTATATAGCGCCGTTTTCGTGAATATCTCACCTCAAGGGCGCTGAAAATTGATTAAGATGTATCATTTGGCTTTGGTAAGATTTGCGAAAAAGGTGTGTTTTGAGATTTTTTCTGAAGATAGATATATTTTCAGTTTGTCTGAGGGTATTTGGGAGCTTATTCCATGCATTTGGTCCTGCCACAGCAAACGCACGATCGCCAAAATTAGTGGTATGCACCCTGTTTATTTCAAATAATTTTCCAACCATGGATGAAGATGCAGAACGAAGTGATGATTGTCTGTCGTTAGTTGAAAGAGGAATGCAAAGTTCGGAGAGGTAAGTAGGAGCCATACCATGTTCTTAAACTCTACAACAATCCAACAATCCCCTCCTCATTCACTAAAGATCCCTCCTCCCCCTCCTCATCCTGAAACATACTAGTTAACTGTATCTGTGCATATCTTTATCTATCTTTTTGAATTTTCTTTTTTCTATGATCTTGTATTTTCTCACGAATTTTTCAACTATGTAATCAATAACTGTATAATCATTTATTTAAATTGAAGAAAGCACTTTTAAAGCTGTAGCTTTCTGAGAGAAAATAAATAAATAAGTGAACTCCTTCACTAGGTTAAACACCTGTTCTGAAGCAGCTTATAATTATAATTGTATAAGTATAGATATGACTTAAGTGCGCGGGTGTGTCGATAAATAAACTACACAGCGGGTGGTGCTGGTAGCTTGCAATTTCGTTTTGTCAACACCATCTTAAGAGTGTAGGTAGGTATATCAAACTTAATTAAATAAACAGTCATTTTAACACATTTCAAGTGTCTTGTTATCTCAAAACATCTGCTTTATAATAAATGGCAATGAAAATAATGATGGTTTTTATATATTGCTTAAATATAGGATAAATAATAAATTATGATTACAACATCGCCAGTATATATAAACATAATAAATTATGATTACAACATCGCCAGTATATATAAACATAATAAATTATGATTACAACATCGCCAGTATATATAAACATAATAAATTATGATTACAACATCGCCAGTATATATAAACATAATAAATTATGATTACAACATCGCCAGTATATATAAACATAATAAATTATGATTACAACATCGCCAGTATATATAAACATAATAAATTATGATTACAACATCGCCAGTATATATAAACATAATAAATTATGATTACAACATTGCCAGTATATATAAACATAATAAATTATGATTACAACATCGCCAGTATATATAAACATAATAAATTATGATTACAACATCGCCAGTATATATAAACATTATAAATTATGATTACAACATCGCCAGTATATATAAACATAATAAATGTCATGTTTATATGATTTGTATTTAATTAAATATGTACATCGTACTTGATGCGTTGTACAGAAAAGCCTTTTAGGTATTTGGTAGTTAACCAACCATACAAAAATCCCTATTTGTTTATTTTTCTTAAACCTACTTCCCTACGCTTTGTTTCCATCTGCCATGTTGTTATAACAGAAATAATGTATTGAATAATTATAATTTCGAGGAGGATACATAAATATTTTAATATATTACACTAGCGAATATAAACCTTTATATAAAAAACCGACTTAAAAATGCATGTCAAGATAAATAAAATGTGATGTTCGATAGATGTTTGGTAAAATTTAAAATTGGCCTAAGTTTTACGAATCTTTCAAAGCTAACATTCATACTAATGAATAGCTGACTGACTCGCAGCGCGTCCAATATTCCAACTGTCGATTTGTTCAGGAGAACATATCGACAATGTATCAAGCCAGAATACGCGAGAATTGTATGGAGAGGTCTACTTTTTTCACGGCTTTTCCAACTTTGAAGTCAAAAAACACCAACTTAGAGGCTTCGCAGCATATATGTTCCATACACGGATTTACTCAGAATTCGGAGTTGAACATTTCGTGTGTCTGTGTGTGTGTCTGTGTGTGTGTCTGTGTGTGTATGTCTGTGTGTGTGTGTGTGTGTGTCCCCTTATAACTTTTGATCCGCTCAATTTACAGAGCCCAAAATTTCAGAATATATAAACAGTTATAGGCTTACAAAACTTTTGTACTCAGAATTTCGAATTTTTCTTTTAGTCAGGGGTTATCAACTTTTGAATTTTTACTTTATTTTTCCATATATCTCAGAAACCATAAAAGCTAGAACGCTGAAAATTGGTACCAATATAGACAAATACAAAATCTCAAATCAATTTATTCGAAAAAATTCCAGGGTTTCTCAAACATTTTTTATTAAGAAAAATATTTTTTTTATGATAAATTTATGAGTTTAACTGCCTATATTTCCAAAACTTATACAATTATCGAAAAAAGCCGAAACACCCCAACTAGATAATTTAATTTGCTATAAAAAATATTAACATTGTAGTAGAAGATCTCAATTTTTTTTAACAATTTTTTTAAAAATTGAATTTAGTGACGACATCGCTTCATACATTTTGTATGGCAGTCGCCTATACACAATATGTAAGAAGACTTAATAGTTTGATACTTCATCTCCAAACATACATACCATCATGCTATTTTCATATTCTGGGTAGGAAAAAAGGAACTTCCTCCATACTATCCTATCTTGACATACATACCTACATAATATATGTTGTATAGAAAACAAAATATCTGAAAATATTCAATAATTTGTATTTATGGGTTTATAGTTTGGTACATATTCTTCAACTATACATACTATCGCTATCGACAGTTGGATCTCATGTGTTACATGCAACTAGTTAATAGGTAAACTTACACACGGCGCTCTCAAAGTCACCGCAGGTATTGTACCTACGGGCGAAACTTATTCCATAATTTGGAATAATCTAGTTAAAAAGTATCAAGATAAACGTGCATTAGTCACACATTATTTAAATAATATTCTCGACTCGAAGAATTGTGCAAATACGTCCACCAGTCTTGACCAATTTATTTATAGATTCTCTCTGCTTACCCCTCGAAGGACATGGCGTGATGGTTTGTATGTATTTAGTAATATTATCTTTCATGCAATTCGCCTACATATACGTAAATCCTTCGCAACCTAGACGGGTGGTGGCAGAGCGGATAGCGCACTGGGTTTGTAATCCATTGGCCGCGAGTTCGAACCCTGTCAAGACCGATTTCGTTCACCTATAGAACAAGCATTTATTCTTATACTAGAGAATGTATGAGGATGTATTTGTACTTGTTACAAGGACATATTCATTCTTTTAAAAAATGATGAATTTCATCATTTTTCATGATTCCCATCATCAAACCTCTTGGCTCAGTTCAAATGCAACAACCTCAGAATTAATCCATTTCTAATGAAATTAAAAAATAAAAATTCGGACGACGTGGCAAAAAAAATATTTATAGTAATCAAAAGACTTTGTAAATTGAGGAGTTTGATTTCTTTTCTCGTGAGTTCCACCATCAGAACTCGACGAAATTCATATGTGTGATCATCTCTGAAGCATTCCCTCCTATTAAAAAAAATCAATAAAATCGGACAATGTTGTAAAGAGTTCTTATCGCTGAAGTGCAAATTGAAGAGTTTGATGAATTTCACATTGATCACATGATCATATACTGGCCAAATTGAAATAGGACCAATCGAAAGAATGACCTTTCTAATGAAAAAAAAAAGAAAATCAAAATCGGTCAAAGTTATACATTTAAGGAAATCGCTGCACATACATTAAAAACGTTCACTTCGAATTAATCACCCTTTCCGTTTTTGGAAATTGGTTTGGAAATCCAACATCTTTTGCGTGTCAATTTTGCAAATTTTCAAAGATAATGTTTAAAAAAAAATTGAATAAAAAGTCTCTACGATTCCAAAACGATTTTGAAATACCCAAATGTAATACAAGACAAATACAAAACACTTACATTTATTTGAGAATAAAATGTTACAATTGCCTCCAAATGAATTAAAGCAGATTAAGGAATATAAAAAGTTTAAACAAAAATTAAAATTGCATCTGACATTCTAAATTAGTTGTTTTTAATTTGTTGTTGATATGTTTCAATAGTCTGTATTCCTTATTTTTCATTTATTTTAATGTTTGTTTGATTGTTTGTCATGTATGACTTTGATTTAATTGCCTTGTATTTGATATTTTTTATGTGTAAGTGATTCCCTCATCAAGCACAAGATTGCAATCTTTTTGATGAGGCACTGCAAAAAAAAAACTATTGTAAAAATTACTATACTTGTGAATTATATTTTTATGTTTTTTTTTAATTTTGTCAATACTGACGGTGTTAAATATGTGGAATTCCATAATTATAGGTATTTTAAATCAAACAAATGATTTGGTCTACACATATATTTTTTTCCTGAATCCAGGACGTCCGTTTCAGCTTATTAGGCCCTTATCAACAATGTTTCTAATTTAAGTGGATATGCCTAGTTTTTAATTATATGCAAATATTTACTTTATATACACACCATGTACCTACCGAGGAATATTACCTTCCACTATTATTCACCATTATTGTTTTAAGTGTCTCTAAGTTAATTGTATAGTCCACGCTTAGCTTTTATTTATTAATTTGTATAGAATGATCTCAATTTAAATTTGTGAATCTGGTTGTATACCTAATACCTATATTTTGCCTCCCCTATTTTATTGCGGGTTTTTTCGAAAAGTGGACCTCTGGTATACTAAAAACTAACCCACAGTAAAAACGTCCGATCTTCACCCTTTCGGTAAAGACTTTATATTATTTTTAAACAGCTGTACTGTAGGTTTTTACATTATTTAAAAACATCTGCATCGACGTAATTCCCAACATAAACTATACCTAATACAACTGTTTTGAACGATTCATAATTGCAAAAATGTACCGAATTTTAGTATATAAGAAAAAGCAGAGATTCTATGTTTACCAGTTGATAAGGGCCTAATAAGCTGAAACGGTCATCAGGAAAAAAATATCGAATATTTTTATTATTGCGCATATTTGCGCATATGCAATAATAAAAATATTCGATTACTTACACATTGGTACAAGTAGGTAAATAAGACAAAAATGACCTTATAAGTCTGGCGCAATTCAGGGGTGACTTCTATGCGAAAAATGCATTGTCACCTCAGATATAAGAATTGTAGCTTTCATTATTTACAAAAAACCAATTCTCTCAATAGATGGCGTTACAACAAAAAAAAATAAAAAAAAAATAATAAGATTATTGTTCATAATTTCACCCATAGATGGCTGTAGTAAAAATTCCTTATTTTCAAGCGAAAAGAATTTCAGTATTACAATATATAGAACTTTCAAAATTTAATTGATAGGGATCTCATTAAAAAGGCATAATTGCTGAACGTTGCGCAAGCGCATAAAGTGATCACGTAAACCAGCCGATGACAGGTCGTAAGCCCTGTAGGTGCCTTGATTTCCCGGTTCTCCTACAATAAATATTCCAACTTCGTCTCTATTGAGATAATTAAAAATCTGTTGAAAAAAATATATATGTAGACCAAATCATTTGTTTGATTTAAAATACCTATTATATTTTTATGTGTATTGGAACATAATATGTTAAATAAACAATAATCATAATAAAATAATTATGTTTTTTTTCTTTCGTAACACATTAGTTTGTCAAATACGTACACCTTACCTATCAAAATAACGATTGTAATTAATTATGTACCATAATAGTGTTAATTATTTATCTTTTGCAGAAATACATACTATGGTGGGTAGATATAAAAATAATAATTAAATTAAACATGTCCCTTCAAGCTATTTCACTTTCATTTACATACATCATGTACCTACAATCACGCCATTTTTTTTTCGGTATCGTCATTGACAGAAATGAATGCCACATTCTCGTCGCTTAAATAATAAATTGTAGGTATTATAAACTAGATGCAATCCGTATAATATTCACAATAGTATTTCGACGTATACGATGTATACTGAATATATTTCAAACATTCCATAATGAGGAAAAACCAGCAACAGGTTGGCGGGTGTATATCAAAACGACACACGCGTGTATCTCCACACGCCAGCCTTGTCTCACCTAAAAAGGCACTTCATTTGTAATTATGATGTTAATTTATGCTTAAGGAGTGCATAAAATCGAAGTGAATGTTTTTTGTCATTCCACGTGAGGTTTGTTCTGGAAAGACAAAAAAAAATACACGAATAAATAATTTCAAGAATTATTATGATCTATAAAACTAATGATCAAATAACGAGAACGTATTAAAAACATTTCATTGTATTCGATAGATGGGGATAATGTTCAGAGTTTATTTACAAACGATGTGTTGTGACCTTTGTAACATAAAATATAGCTTTTTCATATTTGGGTTATGAGGGAAGTCTATAAAAAGACATAGGTAATGGGTGAACTAGCGCCTCCTGATCACGTAAACCATGCGATGACAGGTCGTAAGTCCTGTAGGTGCCTGATTACCCGATTTTTCCTCTAAAAATAAATACCCTTTTCGTCTCTATTATGTTACAATTTGTTTTTTTTAACAGATTTTTTAATTATCTCAATAGAGACGAAGTTGGAATATTTATTGTAGGAGAACCGGGAAATCAAGGCACCTACAGGGCTAACGACCTGTCATCGGCTGGTTTACGTGATCAATTTATGCGCTTGCGCAACGTTCACCAATTATGCCTTTTAATGAGATCCCTATCAATTCAATTTTGAAAGTTCTATATATTGTAATACTGAAAATCTTTTCGCTTGAAAATAAGGAATTTTTACTACAGCCATCTATGGGTGAAATTATGAACAACAATCTTATTATTTTTATTTATTTTGTTGGAACGCCATCTATTGAGAGAATTGGTTTTTTGTAAATAATGAAAGCTACAATTCTTATATCTGAGGTGACAATGCATTTTTCGCATAGAAGTCACCCCTGAATTGCGCCAGACTTATAAGGTCATTTTTGTCTTATTTACCTACTTGTACCAATGTGTAAGTAATCGAATATTTTTATTATTGCATATGCGCAAACATTGGATTTTTTTCTGGAATTGGAAAACATTGGAAAAAAATCCAATGTTTGCGCATATATGCAATAATAAAAATATTCGATTACAATTTGTTATTTATTTTATTTTTTTATTTTGTTTTATTTAGAAATACAACAGCTGTTTACAATCATTAATATAAAGTAAATAATTTTCTAATTTATATCGCCAATTACAGTATTTACTAGTTATTTATGTGTACATCTGCGCGAATAGATGTATTTGACATTTTTTTTCGGTGTTTACAAATAGACTATACATAATATAAGAAAGTATAATAATATATAAATATATACTAGTTGCATGTAACACATGATATCCAACTGTCGATAGCGATAGTATGTATAGTTGAAGAATAAAAATCAAACTATAAACCCATAAATCCAAATTATTGAAAATTTCAACACATGTTGGTATGTATGTCAAGATAGGACAATATGGAGGTCAGTCCTCTTTTCCTTCCCGGAATATGAAAACAGCATGATGGTTCTGTATGTATGTTTGGATATTAAAATCCTATCAAACTATTAAGTCTTCTTACATATTGTGTATAGGCGACTGCCATATAAATTGTATGAAGCGATGTCGTCACTAAATTCAATTTTTATAAAAATTGTTAAAAAAAATTTGAGATGTACAAATACAATGTTAATATTTTTTATAGAAAATTAAATTATCTAGTTGGGGTGTTTCGGCTTTTTTCGATATTTTAAAAAAAAATTTAAAATATAGGCAGTTAAACTCATAAATTTATCATAAAAAAAATATTTTACTTAATAAAAAATGTTTGAGAAACCCTGGAATTTTTTTGAATAAATTAATTTGAGATTTTGTATTTGTCTATATTGGTACCAATTTTCAGCGTTCTAGCTTTTATGGTTTCTGAGATATATGGAAATATAAAATAAAAATTCAAAAGTTGATAACCCCTGACTGAAACAAAAATTCAAAATTCCGAGTATAAAAGTTTTGTAGGCCTGTAACTGTTTATATATTATGAAATTTAAGGCTCTGTAAATTGAGCGGATCAAAAGTTATAAGGGGACACACACACACAGACACACACACACAGACACACGAAATGTTCTACTCTGAATTCTGAGTAAATCCGTGTATGGAACATATATGCTGTGAAGCCTCTAAGTTGGTATTTTTTGACTTCAAAGTTGGAAAAGCCGTGAAAAAAGTAGACCTCTGCATACAATTCTCGCGTATCCTGGCTTGAAACATTGTCGATATGTTAAGAGAACAAAGTTCTCCTGAACAAATCGACAGTTGGATAATCATCATTGCTAGATTGCCTATGGAGATGGATATGTGAAGGAAAGAAGGGGAGGGACGAACGAACATAATACATATGTAAGCCTTTCTGTTTCTGTGCGGGCGTCCTGGGTTCGATTCCCAGCAGAGGAGAAATTTATTTAAATTTATTTCTCACGGAAATATTAATTCTCTGGGTTAGAAACACTGCTTAGTTGGAAGAAATTGTCATACGGCAATAAACTCGCCACTTGCGCAGGGTGCAAGGAAGTGTTCATTATTATTATTATTATATGTCGGCCCGCGCGACGTGCAATCGCACACACAAACCATTATACAAATATAGAAAAACATACCAATAAATTAAATAAAAAGTACTTATTATTAAAAATAATTAATTTATTAAAATGGATATAGTTCATCTTTATCATTATCGAAATATGTTTCAACTGTTAAGTACATAGGGATGTTGAAGGTTTATTTTTTCATAGATCTGCATGAATGGTAATATCGCATAAAAAAAAACACAGACTGGCAAGTGTTTTCAAGGCTTGTAAAACATTCTTTTAGCCGCATCTGCAGCGCAAGATGTCAACTTGAACTTTTTTAACGAGTAATTATAAATAATTAATTGTATGACATTATTTTTTGTCCATTGTTGTATGAAACCAATCATAGAATTAACGATTATTAATAGGCTAAAACCTGGTTGACGGAAAAAGAAGAGAGAAGATTTTGTGTACGAGAGAGATGGATTATCTCCGTAGGTATTTAAGAGGGCTTTTATCTTTGAAATCTAAATTACTGGAAACACGATATGTTAAAACCACGATAAGAATAATAAACTTTCAAAAAATTCCATTTATAAGGGAACTCAATAAGAAGGCATTATTGGTGAACGTTGCGCAAGCGCATAAAGTGGTCACGTAAGCCAGCTGATGACAGGTCGTAAGCTCTGTAGGTGCCTTAAGTTCCTGGTTCTTCTATTATATTCCAACTTCGTCTCTATTGAGATGTTAAAATTTTTGTCAAAAACAATGCCATGATAATTTTGAAATTTGATTTCAAAATTGGTCGATGGCAGAAAGGGCATCACGTTGAATTAGAAATCCAGTGATGACTAACCCCACCTTGACTCGACCGATTTCTTTCACCTATAATACAAGCATTTATGTTTGTTGAGGAAACGTACGAGGATATAATATATGTAATTATTTAAATAATATCCTTATAACAAAGGTCCTGGGTTCGATTCCCGGTGGAGACACAGTTTTTAATTGTGTTTTAAGTCTGGTTCTGAGAATGGATTAATGTTAAATTATGGGTACGTTTTAAATAAATTTTTGACATAGTTCCTGTTAGTTGTCCTAGAAGTAATGTAAAATAAAATAAAATAAAATAATATGCATTATTAGAAAATAAAAATTCTTTAAATTCGCGTTTTCATGATATTTTTTGTTGCACAAAGATGTCTGTTTACCACTTACTTGTTAACTGAAATATTTTATTACTTAGGTAGGTACTCAATAATAATTGGATTTATTCATCTTAATCCCTCCCTACTTCCCTCAATTCCTACATATCCAATTGTCATATGTATCTTTGTTTTAATTTTGAATTACTTGTTTTGTTTTGAGTTGTATATTTTTGGAATTTTGTTTCTTCATATTTCAACTTCTTATATTTTTATATCTTCAGTTTCAAACTCAATCTACATACTATATACACAATGTTTTAACTATTTTATTTTTATAAAACGCATGATTGTATGGTTGTATAATTATTGTAGACTTTGTTTTTTTTTATTTGAATTTCATTGGTTGCTAGTAAAGTAGTTTAATATTCATTGCAATTTAGTCTACTGCGATGACATTCAAATTCTATCGGAACGGGTTAATCTCCGGAGATGAATATCTCGTCTAGTGAAAATTTAACATATTGCCGGGTACGTAGGTACCTACATACTTTGAAAGAGAATCAACACATTACAAATGGTAAAAAATTGTCAAATCATGCTTCAACTGTACATATATATGTAGATACCTGCATGTTCAGTTGTTCTATAACTGAAATTTATCAAGATAAGTAAATAAATATTAGTTAATTATACATTTGAAAATCCAAAGAATATAAAAAAAATATATTCAAAGGATGGTCAAAGATCCTTTAATAAAACAATATTTGGCAACTCACCATTAAAACAGTGCCTAATTTGTGTGGTTTTAGATAAAATTGTAAAATAATCAGTATTTGACAACAGGAGACTGGAGATGTAAGATATAAGGGACTGATAGAGAAAGAAATCGATTATAAATCGAAATATAATTTGTAATTCTTCATAAATATATGGAAAAGAAAAGGATTTTTTAACATTTCCTTAAAAATCTTTTGTATAAATACCATTCTTTATTTCCCGCCAAAATCTTCGTGTTCGTAATAAATATATTTGTAATTTTGTTACACAACAAAGAATACATAGAGAAATTTCATAAAGTTATGGAACTTTTTCATATAAAGACCTTGGTTCAACTGTATAAAGAATACGTTTTGGACCTTACAATTATCAACATATTGAGAATCTGTGAATTCTGTCGACTTTGCTTTGCTTGATGATTGTAATTTACTGATCCCTCGCTAAATGTCATTGTACTTCGCAGTGAATGGATTTGTAATTTTGATGTCCAACGGAGAACGTATTATGGAATTTTGAGAAGTTTCGATACATCTATGAACTTCTTAAGAATCGGAAGACAAATTTAAATTTATCTACGCTATATTATATCAAATTAGATTGACTCATTGATAGGTTGCGCAGAACTCATACGAAATATTTTTGATACATGTTTTTTCCTGTGAGTTTCCGAGAAAAATCATCTTAAGCATTTCGCTATGTTTAAAAAAACGTTTTTATTTTTTTTGTTTTATTTTATACAGAGATGAAAAATAAACCTTATTTATATTAAAATAGAACTTAAGATATCCTTTCCATTCCTAAAATATATTAAGTTAACTACATGGAAGTAACTACATATTGCAATCGAAGTTAACTACATATTGCAATCGAATAATTCATAGTTTTCTCATTTTTTACTAACCTATTCATTTAAGATGTATTTTTCATTTTCTTTTCTTGTCATTTTTAAAGAAACGTTGACTATTGTACTTGTATTTTAAAAATCAGTTCCTTACTGGTCGGTTCTCTTTGCGCGTTTTTTTATAAATAATGCTTATTTATTTATTTTCTTTGGGAAGCTACAGGTCATTTACAGTTTAATGATACAATATTATTTTTACAATGTTAGAGCCAAAAAAAGCATTCCATCAACATAATATAAAAACAAATAACAGTTTACAAGCCAAAATAATCCATACACACACCTTCAAACACACCCTCACACACACACTCATACACACCATCACACACACACACATACATACATATACAATAACTAGGAAAAAAGGGAAGGTAAGAGAAATGAGAGAAGATAGACTAGGAGGACAGGACAGAGGGATATTGGTTGCGCATCACCTTTAGAACATCATGTCTAAATCTATAATATTTTGCGTTGAATATGTCTATCTCAGCTGAGAATGTATTGTTATATTGGCTGCATATGCGTGTAATTGTTGAACTTTTCCTGATATTCGTTCTACTTGTTGGAACATGAAGTAATTGAGGTCTGCGAACCATTCTACCTGGAACATGTTTGTTATGAGTAAGTTCTTAAATCAAGCGATACCTATTCATAAATTTAAATTCAAATAGACTGATCGGACTCCACTTTATATAAATATTTATCCATTATGATTTAATACTCGACAATTTTCGACAACCAACTGTGCGACTACGATTTCTGGAATTCTTTGAGGTGTTGGTGTATGTCAAATAACCCGTGTTTTTTTAGCTTCCACAATTGCGCTGTGTCTTATAATAGCGGTAATAACAATTACGTACGTATTTAGCCTACGCGCTCTGCACTTGAGGAAACTATCCAATTTCGAACAATTTCCACCTTTTTGTAAGCCCCATGCCGCAAATTTTACACCCGTACTGATTTGTTTTTTCTTCCAATTCTTTTTTTTGTGTATACATCTTCTTGTCCATCGTTTCACTCACATTCTGCGGCTTGTAAACATTGTGAGATTTGTGTTATAGACCGTCAAACTACCATAATAATTACCTGTGTTATTCCTCGTCTACTAACCACAATCAAATCGCCGCTGTCCGTAACTGATCACCAGCCGATAAATGTCCACCAAAAACCGCCCAAAATTGACGCCACTAATGAAAAGTCATCAATCGTCGTCTCGCCCCCTTAGCCAATCACCGGTCTCTGGTTTGGTTCTTCCGTCACGAGGCCGCCTGCGTCGGATTTGTTGTTTTTTTTCGTTTTCATTGTCGAAACTTGGCTATTGGAAAGCTACTGTTGGGTCGTACGTGAAGACGTATTCATCTTTTTTCCATACGAATTTCAATCAGTCCAAGTATGCAGGTCTTATTATCGGAGATGGCTTTTTGTTCGGATTAGTGCACGCCGTTCCGAGATTGGCCATATAAGATCTAGAAGGAAAACGAGCGGGCTGTTACCATAACTGAACTCTCAACAAATGCAAGGTTCCATCACACTTTTTGAGATATTTATCTCGTAAGATTTTTATGTGTCGTACTTCTAAATGAAGTGTTAGATAAATTTGGTCTTCGTAATTTGCTTAGTTTGATATCTGAAGGTCATAGGACACAGTTTTTAGTTGGAGACATCTTAGATGCGACTGCGGGGCGAAAATAAAGATCATAGACCACATTTAGTCCCAATTTGGCCCCAGGGCATACGCGGGAGATTTCAGGAACTTCTTGTTGAAACATTCACCTCAATCTATAACAAGCAAGCCTACTTGTGCTAATTTTTACTATTTGCGTCTAAAATTTGTGTTTTATGGACTTCTAAGATGTGATATCCCTTATGATAAATAAAATAACCCGAAAAGCAACAAGTAAATAAATTAATAACAATATTATGTGAGTAAAAATAAGAACGTAGAGATAGTTGGGAATAATGAATAAACAAGGTCTGACGAAGGAAACAAAGCTTATAGGAATGGAGCAATATGTCAAGAAGAACGTTGCGCAAGCACTTAAAGGATCACGTATACTAGCCGATGATAGGTCGTAAGCCCTGTAGGTGCCTGCTTTCTCGGTTCTCCTATAAATATATATTTTTGGTTAGTCTCTTTTTTATTTTTTACTATAAAATTTATTGGATCGATTGAGATTTATTTATTGGATCTATAGAGAATATTTTAGTACATAATATTATGGTATATTGTACTCTGGCGGTCTAGTTATAATGTCAATAGTCTAGTCGATTATACATAGGTATAATGTATTTGTAAGGTTTATTAATTTTGTTTGCGGTTTTTTATTTTTTTTTTTATTTTAGTTTCTGTTTTTAATATTTGATATAAGTTTAGTATGTGACAGAGAGAATCTGCTCTGCCAAAAAACTGCTTTGCAGTTTGGCGGGAAAATGAAATTGTATTATTTTTTATTAAAAAAAAATATCTTCAAAAAAAAAGTTACCAACATGCGATTTCTTCCAACCAACTAATTATATATCGCCTAGAGACGTTGATGATAAAAAAATACGTTTTAAAATTGCGAAATCATAACTCTTCATTATTAGATAGCAGTGTAGTGTAAAATGTCTATAAATTCTGGGACATTCTGTCCCATTGGTGTGTGGAGAAGTAACCGTTATTTAAATGATAAAACATAGATAAGAAATACTATACATTTTGATTTGATCTCACACGTTTAGTGTATTATCTGGAATACCGTACCTTTAAACAATAATTGCGATTACCAATCGGATCCATATTATAATATCTTCGTATAATACAATTGATGATTAAAGATCTGATTTAATAATAATAATTAAATGTTATCATATCTGGTTACAGTTTAATCGATCTTATTAAACCAGTGCGTTTTATATCATTCATTTATCCTTGTTATGCATTAGCTTTAGTTAATCTTTGATTAGTACCTACATTTGTACATACATAAATCGTTATAGTATACATATGAGTATGCTTCCGGATTTATACATAATATTACTTATCTCTGTGTGTGTTTACAATAGTTTTAAACTTAATTCTAATTTAAAGACGCCTAATCTTTTTTTATTATTATACATAACTACACGCTTAAAATATACATATAATTAGCCAAAGTATAATTTTATATTATCTTTTCTTGGCAAATAATATCTATGCAGCTGATAAGTTTTCTGTGGACAATAATCCTTTGTGTATTTTATTAGATTTCATCTGTAATAATTTTTCAAATACTCTCACTTTCTAGAAAATTGTTAATAATTTTTCGTTTGTTAAATGTATGCAGTAGAAATGGGCACCGTTAAAATGCATCCACGAGTAGGTATTTTACTTATTTATTACCTTGAAGATGAAAAATATTGAAATTTAAATATTATATTGAAGCCACAATCCACTTGAATTTAAATACGAATAGTTTAGTAATACATATTATATAAACTGATAATCTTCAAACGTATTTATTTTTACTATAGCGTTTTTTTTTATTTTATTGTAGGTATATGGGTAACAATTAAAAAATGCATTTTTTTATATTTTCTTACCTAGTTTTTTCTTACTATTTAATTTTATCATTTCCTTTTTTTGTAAATGCGTAAAATGTTTAAGAGGGTTTATAAATTATAACGCTAAATCTAGTGACTGGAAATATAATACATTAAAACCGCAATGCACAATGAAATTACGTATTAGTAAGGGTAACTATCGCGTGCGTAAAAAAGGGTTTATAGGTATGTGATTTAATTATCAAAAACCCAAAATTTATTGATTTTTTTAAATAAAAAAAATTATGAGGAAAATTCACTTTGATTATGCACTCTTTTAATTTTGAATTTTGAAATTGTGTGACGAACATTCACTAGAGAAATATTGAAAATACGGTATTGTTTTATTAATGCACTGTTTAACATAGTTAAATATATGACAAATTTGATTTAAAATTATGGTGTTTAGGTTTATATGTCCTCTTAATAAAACTTTAATAAATGCACGCTGATCATACATCAAAAAGCATTACCTAAAACTTGTCCAAGATGAATTACAAAACGAAAAAAAGGGGGTTATGCTGATCTCCTGATTAAGGATGCGATCATCGTATCGTTTTCAGCTGATATTACTCCGGATTGAAATGAGGTTGCTCCGGGCGGATTGGTAATGTATGTACTCTGCCCACCTCATGCCGCCCGGGTATTTTTAAAATTGCATCCCAAACGTTAATTGCATCCGATGCACTGTGTTCCGTAATCATACTCGGTTGTCGTCAGAACCGGGAGCCGTGTTCACGCCCTGGGGACACCGGCCACCTTCCATTGTCTGCTTCATCCTTTGTCCCTCATGCTCTCCTGGTACAACGCCAATCATCATTTAGGGACGCTGAACCCGAGACGGCCATTTTATTGGGACAAATTTACATATTTTTGGCGGCCGTCTCTTCGAATATAATTTTTAACGTAATAACTGATTTAAGTAGATGTATAGTAGTAAGGAGAAGTAATCTCTGCCCCCTCCTACTTTCCTGGTACATAATATGAGACGAGAATGTTTTTATATCACGTATAATACAACATTCAAAGTATGTGCATTGGGATAACAGAGTGCGGAAAATATATTTTGTAAATATTTTAAGAATTTATTTCAATAAATTTATAAGAAAAGTACGTTTAGAAAACAAGAGAATTCATTGGTGAAGATTTTTTGTTCGTTTTTATTAATATGTTCAGAATTATCTTAGTTTTTTTTTACTAATTATTCAATTAAATTTAGCATGTGTGGTTAATCTTGTTTGATTTTTACTTAATTACTAGTTGCTAATCTTATAAGTGAAGCTATACTGAAATAAAAAACACACCATAAAATAAAACAGAAATACATAAATATTGTTTTTTTTTTAATTTTTCTATAATTAATGATAACGAACAGGTGTCTCACTGTTACAGGCTTAAAATCTGTTGTGCGAGATGAAATTATTCAAATAATATTATAAAATTATTTTATAAACGTTTTTTAACATTTTTAATAACAATTTTATAGATCGGTAAATCTAGGATTTTTTTTCATATTCAATTCTCTATTGATTAGTTATTTTTAATAAAACTATTTCAGTGTATGTGTGTGTGTGCGTGTGTGTGTATTGCACAAAATAATTATAACATATTTTTATTTTCTGTTGATGTGTAGGTACTAGGTACCTATAGCTCTTTGAACTGCAAATGATCAAACGAATTTTCACTTAATAACTGTCCAAGAGAAAAAAAATATCTAGCGTCCCTCAGTGCGTCGTATGTTGGTATTCCCTGTCGTCAATATTGGCATGCATGGTATATAACGCATCATACGCGGTCGGAATGGAATCCAGCTCTGCACCCGAAGTAATCCCGATCGCCGTCGTACCAGACCATCGGACGGACAAACAAGAAGAAGAAGAAGATGACGAATGCAGTTGACGAATTCACTCAATGTGGTGGTTCCAGGACAGGTCGCCGACCTGGACATCCCCTCGCCCGCACCCTCCCACCCGCCTCTTCGCCAGGACGACATTGCGTCGCGTCTCCGCCGTCCAAAAACTAGTCATAAATTAGACCACAGTTGGCCAATGTTTCACATGTCAACCGAGAATTCTGGAACCACTCTTTCCATATACCCATCAAACGCACTAACTCTCTTGTCTCTTTCACTCATATCTATAGATAACCAGCTACATTCTCTCAAATGATTCAGATGGCCCGGTATTTGAGTTGGTCCTGAAATCGTTAGTTTTAGTAATCCAAATTAAAAGTTAAGGGAAGATTTAATTTCATTGGCGTATTCCAGTGAAAATTAAAACGTCAGTTACGTAATCTTCAACTACATATTTTACGTTTCATGTGGCTATTATTGTCTATTACGCTTCTGTCAAATTATCAATAACCTTCGTCGGCCTTCGCGGCTCAGTTGGTTAGGTATCTGACTGCTGATCCAAGTGTCCCGGATTCGATTCCCGGTGGAGACACAGTTTTTTAATTGTGTTTTCAGTCTGGATCTGTGAGACGATAAATATCGCAAATCTCCAGAATGTGGCAACTTGTTATTGGGTGCGTGTTAAATAATTATTTGACCTAGCACCTGTTAGTTGCCCGAGATGCTACATAAAATAAAATAACCTTAAATTGATACGTATTCAATACCTATCAATGTTTTTATTAATTAAAATCAATCACTGTAGTGACAAAATGTAAGTATATTTTACAGATGGATCTGGAATAATAATAAGTGATGATACTAAAATAATATCTTAGGTAGAACATCTAGGAATACAAGGAAAATATAGAAAAAGGGTGGATAATTTTAGAAAGTGGGATGAAAAAATTGCAAAAATAATGTTTTAAAATGCGTGCCTGACGTTTCAATATGGATGACAGTCTATTTCGTTTGTTGTCAGGCAATACATTATTATTACTTCTCGGGCAAGTAACATGTACTAAGTCAAATATTAATTTAACACGTATCCAATACCAAGTTGCCACATAGAAGAGACTTACTATATTTATCGACTCACAGATCCAGACTGAAAACACGATATAAAACTGTGTCTCCGTCGGGAATCAAACCCGGGACATATGGATCAGCAGTCAGATACCTAACTAACTGAGCCACGAAGGCCGACATTAAAACAAAAAATATATTAAAATTAAGGCAAGTTTTAACAAAAAATAATTTAATTAGTGCACTTATTAACAGTGTCGTGTATGTCTTTTTGCAAAGATCTAAAATTAAAATGAACAAAAACATAATCTGAACCTTTTCTCCACCACTTCTTGAAATTATTTGGGTATATCAAAGAAAAAAACACTAGTGCTGTTTGTTCTTGTTAAATTATTGGTTGTCCACTAACAGACAACAGTTAGTTGACACTTGTTTTGCAAATTTCTAATACGGTCATATCATGTTTTTGTCAACCCAATCGAATCGTATAGAGTTTGCCGAAATTTTCTCAAGAATTTGCCAAAAACAACATTAAATGCAATCGTTTTATCTCGGCTGGAATACTGCAATGGGAACGGTTTATAATGTGGATTGTCTAAGAAGCAGATCTGACGAATATATATGGTATTTGATGCAGTGACTACAAGGTGCAAGATATAGTGCAGAAAAATCATATACTTTTAACACCTCTTTCAAATAAATTCCTTTACTTAAAATGTCGGGGCACTGAATTACATTAATAGGTGATAAAAATAATTCTCAGAGCTTTGCATTTCTCAAAGCTGCAGTGTTAGTGGATGCGATACAACGAAGAAGTCTACAATATTTATGAACAAAGAAACATCATGCAGTTCATCAAAAAGGAGGTTGCGTGGGGCGGGGAACGTGAAAAGAATGAGTGAAGAAATAATTGCAAAAATGATTCTTTACGCTTAGCCCAAAGGTAGACGTATCATTGGCAGACCCAATCTTTGATAGTCGGATGGATTGCAGCGGGATTTGAACACGATTACGATCAGGAATTAAAGGAGTGCATTCCATGATAGATGGAGATATGAAGAATGCTGGAGGAGGCCAAAGCCCACAACGGGCTGTAAAGCCATTGTTGTAGTCCTATAAAGTCATAAAGTGGAGCACACAACCTCTGGATGTCTACAGAGCTCGAACCAAATATGATTATATTTTACAATTGACTAAACACACAAATAATGAAATAATCTATCAGCTTAAAAATTATCTTGAACCATGAAACGTTGCTCCATTCAAATGGTTCTAATAGAAAACAAAATATTTTGAATTGTTTAAATAAACAAGATTCGCGCCTTTAAAAAGCCCTGCAAAATCTGCAGGAGATGTTTCTGTAAGTAGCTGAAAGAATTTCGGTAGCCGTTGGCAGTCAAGGGGTAGATCTTCAAGTGCTTGATGGGACCGGATCAACCATATCAAAAGGAAACTTTCGCATACATACCTAATCGTTTTTTTCACCGCCAATTCACAGAACAAGTGTCGAAAGAAAGTTCGCAGTACTCTCAAAAGACATATCGGCACAGAGGTCTTTTTGCTCAGAGCCGGCACCTGTTCATCGTCCTGGTCAACGCCGAGACTATAGCTAATCAAAACAAAACTACAATGGTGATAACAATCTTTAATCGCTGAATTTCGGTGGAGGCTATTGATAAAAATGAACTATTCATTCGTTATTGGAGTCGACCGAGACAACCGGTTGAGAGGTGATCCTTTTTCGACGAAACTCGTTTTGCTGTTGACGAGAATGCAGCACTTCGCGACACTTCGGCAATCATCGTGTTCTCGCCGAAAATCATAAACTAGCAAACGGAGCCAAAGAGTAAAAAGATGTCGAATAAATTTTGCCCTCCTTGTACGGTAGCAAGATATAGTCTAATCTGGTTTGCTCCGCGGGTGATTACGTATTGGATGCTGACAGTGCCGGATCTAGGATTTTAAACGATTGGCTTACTAAGTCAAAGGTGTCCCCCACTTCTCATTGCTTCCAACAAATAAATATTAATGAAAATAACGTTTTATATTTTTTTGAATAACTTTTTAATATCTCAATAGAGACAAAATTGGAATATTATAGAAGAACCAGGAACTCAAGGCACCTACAGTGATCACTTTATGCGCTTGCGTTTTATATGATCGTTGTTTTAAATGATAAAAAGAAATCGGTTTAAAAAATAAACTTTTAGTATGGCGCATAGAGATTATCGAATACTGTTCATCTTTTCCTTTACTATTCGCATTGGAGTTTTAGAATCATATATTCATATGGGTAATTTATTTAGAATGAACTATGTGTTTGTTCCTAGGACATATTCATCATTTGATTTCCAATTAAAATTTAAATTACTGAGGTCTTTAAATGTATTGCTGTAGAAACAAAGCAGATATAAAAGAAAAGCGTTTTTAACAATTTTGAAAGGAGAATATTTTTTCTAAATTACCATATTGACCTGTCATGTGATTGAGGTGCTCTTTCTCGGACCCTGCATCATATAATGGAGGAGTACTCCATGGAGTGTTGAAGGATCTGAATGATTTGACAACCGAAGCCGAGGCATTGCTGAGGTACTCCAATGTTGTTTCAAAGCTGAAATGCCATACGCGTTTGGCATGTCAGCTATACATAAGCTAACTCCTTATTAACACGTGTTCAATATCTGCAATACATCATTTGATTTCTGGCGCCACTGATTCATCTGCGTTCAGTGCATGTGCATCTTTTGCAAATACTTTGGAATCGACCCTTAAATGTTGAGTCTTCTCTTTGAACTGCACGCGGCTGGTTGTTATTGGGACATTCCTCAAGTATAAAAAGCTTTCGGCTAAAGAATGCGCTCGATCGATTCTGGATCACGCATCAAGATTTAATAAACAGCCCAGTATATTATCTTTGTTTTCTCAATCCGAATGTCGATCGGTTTTGAAAAATAACAATTTAAAATTATTATTGTTGTTGAATTATTTGCTTGCGCATTCATCGTCTCGTTTATTCATGTTTTTGCGTCGATACTTGCAAAGAATTCATTAATAAGTAATGATATAATTCAATTGTCCACAGACATAATATTTTTATCTTCGTTTGTGTAGGTATCGAACGTTGAAGTTAATGGTATTTTAAATTTATTTATCGATATATTTAATTTGCTTTTTAATGTAATTTATTGGATAGATAACCATCGAATATTATTTTACCTCCATCAGGCTGGTGTACTAAGAATATTATCAAACATAGTTTATGATACATATTTTAACATATTTTCGATTGTTAAATGTCTATTTTTTTATAAATCTTTTTGTTTATTTATAACGAGATCTACTTTATTTATATGTAGATTTTCATGACACTGATTCTACTGTTATTTTTTGTATTCATAATACTCTTTTATTTAATGTTTTGGTTTATTTTGAGTCCATTTGTATATCTTTTTGCTTATATCTATTATTTTTTTTATTCTTATTTCTTATTTTCTATATTTTTATCAATATGTGTTTTTATATAATATATGTATATAAAAGGCAATTTATGCCGTTTATGTAAATAAATAAATACTTGTTTTCATTTCAATTGTAATAAAATATTGAAATAGTAGGGCTCATGACACGCTCTTCATACATTTTTATCTTGTCTTAATGTTAAAAATGTATAAATCAGTTGAAGTTGATTAAGATTAGATTCAAACTTTAGAAATGTTATGGATTTAAATTAATTTATTTGTTATGCTAAATTATACAGAAATGAATGACAATTTCATGCTGCAATGCTACGCAAGTAGGTAGTTAATTAAAATTAAATTCAGGCTTTATAAATATTGTACATTAAAAGTTAACAATTTTTTATAGTGGAATTTTGATTAAGGGTAAGATTAGATTATGATCGACTAATGTCTTATACATTTTTAAGATACTTAACGTGTTCGGATATACATATTAGGCATTTCCACTCTAATAAGTTGCAGCAGCGATTAAGACTCGATTAGAATGTATTTTATTTTATTTTCATTTGGAAAACATACAGCAGTAAACATAAAATCAAACTATAAGAACACTTAATCAATAAAAATACTGCCAAGACAGTTTCCACAATTATTTATATAAATCAAATAGCACAGTCCGGTACATCTGTACCTACTAATAAAAAAAGAAAATAATATTAAATCACATAAAAAGCAAAACATATTTGGTTATAAAAAGTGGGAATAGGAAATAGCGAGAGGGAGAGGACGGACAGGGAGAGCAAATCTCATATACCTACATATGTATAAAACAGAAATAATGCTGAATAACACGAAACCATTATTATGTATTAAGATCATGTCATTATTACTGGATTACAAAAGAAAAATAAAATATGTACCTATGATGACAAGATTGAACCTATACCTACTGGAAGTATGAAAATGTCATTCAATTTTGTATAAATTAGCATAATTAATTAATTCATTTTAATATAAAATATTTCTTTAGTCTGAATCTAATATATACAGCTTTACGAGTAAGCTTGCAGATATCTTCTTACGATTTATCAAATATCCATTTGATCAGCAATTGTTATAAAGCCATAAAAAAAAAGAAAAATAAAGATAAAGAAAAGGTAGTCCATAAAAATCCATTTCGCAATTCAGAAATCGTTAGCCTTATTTTTCCGGTAGAAGAAATTGACATATGTGTATTTTTGGTATACAGCCACAGTAGCGTCTAGCCCCTGATTTTCTTTTCTGCATTCTTAGGTTAGGTTTAAGTTTGTGTATAATAATAATAGCGACTCGCGTGAGCGAGTTGCTTTATAAATTGTTATAAATTAAATATATAATATTCTTTTAATTTTTCGCATTTAATATAAAATTTCACAGCTCATTTGACTTAATACTACGAGATCTCAACCAATCAGAGAGCCAACCGGAAACAGAATGCAAACGGGTAGATTCGGATTGTAGACTCTAGTTACAGCCACCACCCATCTTACCATAGGATCAAGTTTGCACAATAATTTCCATATAATATCTGGTTGGTTGGAAGAAATTGCCTAATGGCAATAAGGCCGCCAGTGTTTATATTTGTTTATATTATGTACAGAAAGATGATTAAATAAAATAATATACTAGATGGAGTAGGTGCTCTGTGTAATTAGTGAGTATATCGCGCGTTTGATTAATTGGTTGGCAACATATTGCAGTTTTCCATACATTTCAACACTTCCTAGATAACTGTTCTGTAAATTTTTTAATTTTGTCAATGTAAATTTTTTTTTGAACAATTCATAATTGCAAAGATGTACCGAATTTTATTATATAAGAAAAAGCAGAGTTTCTATGTTTACCAGTTGATAAGGGCCTAATAAGCTGAAACGGTCGTCCTGGATTCAGGAAAAAATATATATGTAGACCAAATCATTTGTTTGATTTAAAATACCCATTATTATGTTCTGTAAATCTTAATGAACAAAGCGTTTTTTTTTTCGACAAAAAATTCCGAAAATAATTCACATTAGTCGTTATTCTTTATAGAAAAACGATATTTTCTGCCCACCTTCATGTCAAAAGTCCCGCGGAACAAATCCTCACTTCGATTCATACAAAATTTGCTAAGTACAACATCTAGTATATTATATGAAATTCTATGAGTTTGCATTAGTTCTGTGGAATTTATAATGTACCATACACCGTATCCACTATGAAAAATATTGATTGGAAATTAAAGAAAGGGATTAACAATAGATACATCAATAAAACTCTTTGTAACATTCTGAGTTACAAAAAATGACTTGAATGTAATAATACAACATATAGCTACACGTGTTATTGATGGTAGGTAGTGATGAGCAAATTAAATACCAAGACCAAGTCACAGGTCATAGTCTTACGCTGCGTTCACAGTGAATACGCGGTGTCTGTGGCGGTGACTAGGGGTACGTGCTGCGAGCGAGACTGACTAAGCGATAGATGGCCACATCTTGCATATTTGGTCATAGACTTGCTTACACAGTATACATACAGTCATGCCCTTGTTATTGTAGGATTTTTTCCAAAATAATATTGCTGGAAAAGGTATAATGTTCATTAAATACCATATATATATAACAACATACACTTACATTTGAATTTTACGACACTTTTCCTACAATCTCATACATATACCATCACGTAATTTCCTTTAATTTGAAGTAGGCAGAGAGAACCGTGTGCCACATACTCCCTTTAAAGGACATCTTTTAAGTGGTTTATATTTTATTTTCCCATTTTTTCTGTCCACGTTTCTCTTGCACCTATGTAGGTATATGTCTAAGTGGGGACTACAAGTATGATTTTGTCAAGTTTAGCCTTTCACGGTGTATACGTAATGATCATTTATCTCTAGCCTTACTGCTGCAATTATTTTTTTTTGTCTGACAAAACTTTTCTTTTGAAAATCTATATCCGGTTTTCCAACTTGTTAAAACATGATGCCCAGATATAAAATCATTCACTCGCTGAGCATAATTTATCGACTATAATTTTGCGTTTTTTTTACATTCACATTTTTCAAATATTATAAGTACTTGGAAGCAAGACCAAGATACTTAAAATGTATGACCAAGACCGATTTCACACATCACTATTGCAGGGCAGAATAAATACTAGTAATTATTATACATATATTTATCCTGCATTGTGTGCAAAAAAATATACAGATTCATAAAACGATTTTTAATTATAACACAATGAAAACGGTTCTGTTTACAAAGATTACGTTTAACAAAAACGTTGACAAAACTGTCAAGTGTATTTTAGTAGGTACGACAACTCACTCGTTCAGACATAATGATTTTCATCCGCTCTTAAATCTATTCATAACTCTGTTCACAAAAGATTGCGGTAACCGCTTTAGACTTTAATTTTAAACCCCCGATTTATCTGGTGACTACACGACTCCAGCACACAGCTTCCAACGGCCACTGTAGGAAATCTGAGGGGTATTATCATACCTTTGATAAAACCATCTTTCGGGTCAGCTGTGAACGTACCCAGCTAATCTCACTTTTAATTTACCCAAAGCCAGCGTCTGTTTTGGTCCGAACCAAATTCTGATGCTGGATGTTGAAACCTCACGAAGATATTTTTGGATAATAATGTAACACTTTTCCTTTTTGGATAGGATTTAAGTTTCATTCATTACTGGCCATGGATTTCTTTTGTAAATGACCAAACACTTTGGATTGTCAGAACAATAAAGTGTACTTTCAACCCTTTTTTTCTTCATAATATTTATTTTTATAAAGATTTAGTATATAATATATATATTTATCAATCTATTATCTAAATTTCTATATACCTTCTTTGGTAATTGGTAATTTTGTAAACTAGTTATCAAAACACACAATCAAGATTAAACATATGTAAAAATAATATCTGTTTAAAAATGAGATAAAACAAAAATTCTCAAAATAATCTACTATCAGAGTTGCATTTGGTGCGAAGCATTAGAAAAATAGGATTTTATGGAAATATTTTAACAGTAAATACACAAAATAATATCACCCTAATCAGAAATATTGTTTAGTACAAAGCATGACTCAAAGTTAAGCGAAAAAATCTTTGAGAACAAATCCTGTAGGAACACATTTTATGTATTGGTACTTCACATCGCAAACTCAAGAAATAATATTAATGTCACTTCATTTAAGCTGAAGTAGGTACTTTGTATCAATCCCTCTTTTGTTTCAGTTTTTATTTGAATTAAACTTTAAAAATTACTTTATTACGACCTCTTTTGATTCAAATATATCTCAAATTCAAAATTGTTTTACGGATAAGTTTATTCATTACGCTAGTCAGTTCCCGTGCGAATTTTTTTGCAACAGGCTTTGGATGCTTGGTAAAATGAAATAAGCATTTAAATCGTTGCCAATTCAATGCCGTTCAAAATACAATAAAAAAGTCGAGCATTTATGGATAAGTACCAATGTTTATTACGATCATCATTTTTATATATTGTCATTTGAGTAGGGGTACCGAGTACTAGCTAATTCTAAAGAAACCCCTTACTAAATATTATTTGCATTCATTATTTTCTTCGAGTGTTTGTTATTGTTCAAAATTTAATAACTAACAAGTTGTTTAGTTATTGATTTGCGCGGATTTAAACAATATATGAATACTATTTTGATTTTGGGAAAAAAGTATTTAAGAATTATTACTCCCAAGTGAATTTTGTATCTACTAAAAAAGGTAAAACGTTTGATCGACCAAAAATGGTCGCTTCAAAACATTTCGTATCAAATACGTATCAAACTCCCGAATAGTCATGTTTCCACAATATATGTACATAGTACATGCATATTTAGTTATTCATTAGTGTGTTATTATTTTTGAATCGAGAATTAATAAAAATTATGTTATTACCGACTTGTTCGTACTGAAATTTCGCAATTGATTTTTAGCTAAATTCCCGACCAGTTAGAGGTCTGAATCTTGACAATGAATAATGAAATTGAACTTATTGTATTTCATACAAACTTAATGTAAAAAGTACTGTATATCGTTTCACAATAGATTATGTATATTTTATATATGGATATGTTTGCCTTATAAAATAACTGCGTTTGAAATTATGTGTTTGACATTGGCAGTTTGCATGTAAACAAACTACGGACTGACGTGATATATTTTTTTATTCTTAATGATTCTGAAGTTTTTGTGTGAAGTGGAAATTTACTAACAAATATATCAAAGTATTTTTCCACAACATTTGATAACGTTCTGCGATGATTTTTGTTTTAATTGGTTAGTTTCATTTTAGACCTTCAGTGGAGTCACCTCGGCGAAAGCGTTCAGTCATTCAAATTGAGTTTTTGTAAAAATACTTTGGTATATTTCATTAATTCATTTTTTTATACTTCATTTCAACGGGAAGAAAACTCTGAAAAGTGTTTCTTAATTTTTTTTTGATAAACTTTTTTGATTAACAAGTCTTCTCTCTTTCACTTTATACAATTTTTTTTGGTTTTGTATTTGTACGTTTATACGTATTTATATTCGAACATATCGAAAAAAAATGAGAAAAGTTTTTATCGATGACTTAAGAAAATAAGTAAAAAATAACTGATAAATCAAATGGTTTCAAATTGTATTACTTCCTCGAAAAAATAGTTTTCCATTAAAATTGTTTAACTGTTCGAGAGAGCAATAAATAATATTTATTTATTTACATACATTATTTAGTTACTTATTTAAAAATATTCAAATCAATGTCAAAAAGCCCTATTTGATTATTTAAACATATATTTAAGATTTATTTAAATAAGTAGGAAAAGTATCATTGTAATTGTCGACCTTTGTAAGTATTCATCAAAATCATTATTAACGCAAGAAATTTAATGGATTTTTGATGATTTACATCTGGCGTCATAATCAGTTTAGGGAGACTTTGATTTTTTTTAAATCGTTTCATAGCCGTTTTATATTATGAATCGAGATTTTATTAAGCAGGTAGTTCTTTTATGAAAAAGCATAAAAGTAATATAAATGCCATGGAAGTGTACCTCCTCCTGTAGATAGGAATATTTTCTCCTAAGAATTAAAATATAGGAATACCTAATCCTGCTTATGATAGTATTGGTATATCTATTCCTGTAGACGATAATATAGGAATACGTACTCCTGTAGATGATAATATAGGAATACCTAATCCTGTATATGATAGTATTGGTATATCTATTCCTGTAGACGATAATATAGGAATACGTACTCCTGTAGATGATAATATAGGAATACCTAATCCTGTATATGATAGTATTGGTATATCTATTCCTGTAGACGATAATATAGGAATACGTACTCCTGTAGATGATAATATAGGAATACCTAATCCTGTATATAATAGTATTGGTATATCTATTCCTGTAGACGATAATATAGGAATACGTACTCCTGTAGATGATAATATAGGAATACCTAATCCTGTATATGATAGTATTGGTATATCTATTCCTGTAGACGATAATATAGGAATACGTACTCCTGTAGATGATAATATAGGAATACCTAATCCTGTATATGATAGTATTGGTATATCTATTCCTGTAGACGATAATATAGGAATACGTAATCCTGTAGATGATAATATAGGAATACCTAATCCTGTATATGATAGTATTGGTATATCTATTCCTGTAGACGATAATATAGGAATACGTACTCCTGTAGATGATAATATAGGAATACCTAATCCTGTATATGATAGTATTGGTATATCTATTCCTGTAGACGATAATATAGGAATACGTACTCCTGTAGATGATAATATAGGAATACCTAATCCTGTATATGATAGTATTGGTATATCTATTCCTGTAGACGATAATATAGGAATACGTACTCCTGTAGATGATAATATAGGAATACTTAATCCTGAAGATGATAGTATTGGAATACCTACTCCTGCAGATAATCATATAGGTATAAATAAATCTGTAAATGATTATATAGGAATACCTAATCCTGAAGATAAATAGAATAACTACTATAATATGTATTGGAATAACTACTCCTGTAGATAATTATATAGCAATAAATGCTTCTGGATGATAGTATTGGAATACCTACTCCTGTAGATAATAATATTGGAATAACTACTTCTATAGATTATTATATAGGAATACCTGCATATGAAAGTAAAGGAATACTTACCTACTAATTTATTAAAATTTATTTTGCACTCTGTGGAATTCCATATTAATAATACTTACTCTTATAGATGGTAAATTATAGTAATTTGGTTTCGTTCCCATTGGGATTTAATATGTTGGCAACTTATTATTTTTATTTTAATGCACGTGTTTTGTTATAATTTGGAAGAAATAACGCCTTTGCATTGAACCAGTATAGTTCACGACATAATAAGAAAACATAAATATATATTAAATATATCGATTTTAGATATATTTTTCTCAGATGATAAGAAGATTAGTTTTGAGATGAAAATATCATCATTATTATTCATCCTTATGTTTGACCTATAATATTTAGACATTTTATTTATATATTTAGTCGTTTCCCGCGTCCTTTGTTGTTGTTAATCGGTAGATTCTGTTTATATTGCGTTCAAAGGCCGGAAGTGGATGAAACACATATAGGGGAGCTAACAGAGGTGAACTCATTTCATCCATTCAGTTTGAAGTATTTTATACGAGTAGATTATAAAGTATCTACATATAGATATTTGGTCATCTCCAAGGTTTCATACTACACAATATATATGTATAATAATAGTCTTAGAGATAACAACGTCAAAAAACAATTTATTTTTAATGGCCGTTGCCTTGCGTTTATATGTACGCATCTCTTTACTAGAGGTTAAAATTGCAGATTTTAATATTATTTTTGTGCTCTAATACCATCCATCTGATTAAGAGTAAACTTGGTCATTTGTTCAGAGCTTACCCAGGAATATTTCTGATATAAAATTTCTTTTTTTATTTCTTTTGCATATTTCAGTAACAATATATTTTATTTTCTACTTCATAAATGGGTGTATTTTATAGGTACAAATAACACACAAGTACAAATTATATTTAAATAATTTTGAAATTTGCAATTTTCATCTACAAAGCGGACAAGCACTGGTAAACGCAACCACTCCAAGGTACCAGACTTACCTTTTTGATACCTATAATCAATAAGAAATAAAATATCAAAAAGCCACCCATTAAAAAGATTAATTCAAAACATCTCGGACTATAAAAAGAACTAAGTAGGTATGTCTAAAGTATTCAACAACCCAAAAGCGATATACTTATGATCTACTAAGTTGAAGAAGGTTAATAACGAGAAGGATATGCTGTGAGTGTGAGGATCCGCCTTTGAATAGTGCTTCCAATCATTTATATTACTTATCACTAAAATAGGTTATACCTAGTCATTATTATCATCGAATGTAATAATTAGACCTTCCTGATATAATAGTCGGCTTCCGTGGCTCAGTTTTTTTGCCAAAAGTTCCTGGATTCGATACCCAGTTTTTTAATGTGTTTACAGTCTGGATTTGTGAGATGATCCAATCCAGACAATCCAAAATGTGGCAACTTGATATTGGGTGCGAATTTAATTAAAACCTGACATACTTATTGTGATATATATTCGTGTCGACGGAGATTCCCGAATGCGGAGTCGGATGCATTCGTATATTGAATGAGCGGCGGGGCATTCTTTTGCCTAGGCCGATAGAGTAAACACCGTACATCGTGTAATAATTATTTATTATTTGTGTTATATTTGCGTGCTGATATTTTGAGAACTGTATATTTTGTATTTGTAAATTATAATTTTGTATGTGTAATAAAGTAAAACTTGAATAATATTCTGGACATGTTAATCACATACATTACCTGTTAGTCATGTTGTGAAGCAATTAATAAATAGACACTTGGGGTTCGAAGTATTTTTTTCCTTAATCAAATTAGTTTTGTACAATCCGATCCTGTTATGTGTTCCCCCGATGGCGGGCGTTACACCTGAGGGGATTTAACTGCCGCCTCCCCTGGTAGTAGGACTCCTCCCCTACCCCCATAGCTTATCCCAGTTGGGACATACAATAGATATGCGACCTTTGTCCTCCTCATACATGACTATCCTAACTACAGCATTACAAATGCAAATCTTTTTTCATTTTACATAATTTTACTACACACTTTTCAAGTTTTGTTCACGTTGAAATCAATAATTTCTTTGTTGAAATAAGTCCGTAGATTGTTTTCATTCATATTGCCAATTTCAAACACATAATGTTGAACGCGGTTGTTTTATGTGACAAATAAAGATAAATTCAAATACATAACATATATAATATAATATGAAATGACATAAATGGTAGATGCTGAAATAATTACACTAAGTTTGTATGAAATACAAAATTGTTCAATTTTATCAAAATATCAAATAAATCAAGCTGGAAACAGTTGATTTATTTGATATTTTGACATAAATTGACATAGGTAATACACAAATACTGAAAGAATCAGAGTTCTGAATGGTCCAGAAGTTATACCTTTATTATAGAGTAAATTATACCTTTTTTTAAATCAGACAAAGATTTTAAAATCAAAACCAATTAAAGTGTTAACATCGTATTAAACAATATTTTTGCAAAATTACCTTTTTACATTTAACAAATTAAACGGATAATAAGGGAATCCCGCAAATTTCAGAAATGCTTTCGAAATTATTTTTAATCAAGAATTTTTTGAAATATTATGATTCTGGAACTGTCAAGCTATAGACAATAGTATGCTTTATCCCCTGTCTTTAGTTTCAAGACAATGCGAAATGTCTGAGGAAACGCCAATGCAGCTAATCACATTTGAGTGTCTGTGGGGCCTTAAGTACTAAATATTTTTTTATTTTTATTTTATTTATTTTTAAATCTTAATTGGAAATTTTTAATCTTTTATAGAATATGTAGATTGAATGCGACATGCAAATCCTTGTAGGTACTTGCTAAGTATTGTTGCTGCCGACTGTGGGTATAATATTTGGTAGGACCGCTGTCGTTCTACTGTTAAGATACAAAAGAGAAAGGCAATCGTGGCTTCCAGAAGAGAATGAGTACCAGCCAGAACAGGCGAGCCACATGGGATTGCGACCATGTATGCGGGATTAAGGGGCCCCTTTATGACTCAAGTCACGCTCACCAATCTCCGACTGATACTCCACTCCCCTGCGCAACCAAATATATTGTATGTTAACCGTGTAACAAATCTCAAATACATAAATAAAATAAATTCAATGATAGTTAAAAAATATTATAGTATGAAGATAGGATACATTTGATTTAATGTTATCCTATTTTATGTCGGTAAGTACCCCTCAATGCAATGGCAAACCCTAGCGATTAGCGCTACTTCCCGTCAATGGGAACTGCGACACGGGGAGTCAATCATGCGGAATTGTCAAAGGATACGTATCGTACTCGGCGCAAAAAGTCAAAGACTTAACCCCCCACCCCGTATTGAGACCTAAAGATCACTCGAACCCTTTTATTGCGCACCCATTGACTGGACCGTTTACTGGTCGCGACCCGGACGGGACGCGGAATCCAAATCCATTCGTATGGAAATTTATAAGAAGTTTATAGCCATGTTGAGACGTCCTATACAAAAAGGTCAAAGCCAATGGTTCATGAAGTCAGGTCACGGTGGTTTGGAAGAGTTCCTTGTTACAAATTCTGTTGGGTTTTTTGTTGCGTCAGACAGGAAAACGGATAATAGACAAAAGATACGTCCGGTCAGGTATTTCGGTGGCTAATCCGCTAAGCAGCTGTGCCGCGTTACATGGGGTGGTAAGTCTTTACATTACCAATTGCATTTTATTATATGAAGGATATGTAATCGTTTATCATTGGATTTGATCGGCCTTAAACTATTATGTTCGTTTCTGCTAGGTTTAAATTAGAAGCTTAGTTTCAAATGTAGGCATTGGTTATACATAAAACTAAGTCATGTACAATCTATGGATAACTATGTATGATGGAAATATAGAGTGTAGGTCAATTTATTCGCTTCTCAAAATTATATGAAATTATTTCTGAAGTCGTGGTAAAGAATTTATTCATAAAAATGCTCTTTAATCTTTATTACAAACAAAGTCAGTACCTCTCTTTTTATTTTAATCTGTTTAAATAAATAAATAAAATAAATCTTTGATTACACATATTTTTATATATTTAAAAAGACGCTTTAAGATGATTTGGTTTTAATCAAATCTTATAGCGTCCTTTATAAAAGTCCTAATCTACCTATTACTTAAAACGCAAATCAGCGATTGATGAATATTCTGAATTAAAAAAAAAATGTTTTTCGTGATTTCGAAAATCCTTTAATTCAAAGGTGTTGCAGAATTTTCTTTGAAAGAAATTCAATTCTAAAACATAATATAGGTACGTACCATCTCGGTACAGGTTATTTGAGATGGTTTACCGAAAAAAAAAGTATTTTATATTAAATATATTTTACTTATTATATGCAAAAAAAATAGTTTTACTGTTAAAAATTACACATTATGTACAGTGGGTACATAGAACCTTAACAAAGTATACAAGAGTGGAATGAGATGTAGGTAGGTACCATCCGAGAAAAAGTTGGCTAGATCATTTAAATGTGAGATTTTGAAAGATGGGAATATACGAATTCAGAATAATAGGATAGCATGTTGTATGTAAATAAGGCAAAAAATGTACGTACGTAGAGGCGTTCGGTTCTGTCTGCCTTCCTAAAATAGGGAAACATCATTTTGATATATGTTTATAATACATTATCGATTAAAATGGAATATAGATAATAAATGAAGATAAATAATATACGGATGGATTACTTTGATCAGCATCTCTTATCATCAGCGGTCAAGCATCAGAATAGAAAGTGTCATATTTGGTACTCGACAATTATTCCGAAATGGTTGTTGGGATGTTGATGACCACATCAGGAAAGAGTGCAAATCTATCATCAGCTTTCACTAACAAAACCACAAATTGGCTTCTACCAATCTTCACAGTGCATCAATCCAATGCCCAAAAAAAATAATATCGATACGTTCTTTAATCATATCTTATTATTTCATCTATTTTCACTCCACATTTTGACGTTGATATTTTAGCACTTATAATTTCTTTAATAATACTGCACTTATTGAGCTGGAAAAAAAGGTAAGTTGAATTATTTATCTTCTTGGCGAACAACTCGATGAAACTCTAGTACAAATTATATAGAAATCTATTTGAGTTTATAAAAAATCGCTGACAAAAATTAAAAATTCGGAGTGTAAAAGTTTTGAAGACCTAACAATTTCTATACTTTTTTGAAATTTTAGTCTCAAAAGGCTCAAAAGTTATAAGGGGGGAAGGACACACTAAATGTTCTACTCCGAATTCGAGTTCATCCATATTTATAACATAATATATATGCTGCGAATCCTTTAAATTGGTGTTTTTTGACTTCAAAGTTGAAAAACCACGTAAAAAATTAATATAAATTCTAGCGGATGCTGGCTTGAAATCTCATCGATCTGTTAAGAGGAATAAATTCTTGAACTCTTAAACAAATCGACAGTTGGAAAAAGATGGTCGGTCAGTGGATAATAAAGTGAAATATTTAACTAAATTGCTTATTAGATCAAAGCAAGAACTCCTTATTTTTTATCAATACTTTGAATATGGACATTTTATAATTTATTGTTCATGCTTTCCGTTTTTGAAACTACATATGAAAATTGATTTAAAAATTACAAAAATATTGGTAAATGCCATTACCCATTTTGCTGTTGCTGGCTTTTTAATTATTTAATAGAGTACAACATCAACCAATTGTATTTTTTATAGTGCCAATTGTATTATTCTAACATGTATTACAACATATTTTATTTAAGTTAATTTTAATAAATTTTAAAACAGGGTGGGAAAGTCGAAAGGTAGGAGGGCGAATGGAGAGTAAGCATCGACCACTGGAAACTAATATTTCAATTTTACACCCCACGCACCTCGATGTGCGAATACTGAATTGAATTAAAATTTGCTGCAGTAAGAATTCAGAAATCTCACAGAGCAAGCGGAAGTGTAGGATAAATTATATTCAGCAAACATAGTTTAACTAAAAATGCACCAAGAATTACAGTATAAATATATAGATATAAAGTTGTGGTAAAAAATAAGCGTGTTGAATATCTTGTCTTGGAGATTTGAGGATCACGGATTCGTATAATGTCTACAGTTTTATCTCAAGACGTATTGTATTTCAGATATCTGGCACAAGTGTTTAGTTCGGATATATAATATGTATGTAGATAACAGACATACATGGACATTAACACTGTCGATTATTGATGATATCTATTCGTCTAAACTTGGTTGGTTTAAAGAAGCTCTTTTGTCATCCACATGCTTTTTACGGTTGATAATTTTGAAATCATTATTTAAAATTCTTTACTTTAATTTGAATTTTGAGAAAGGGATAGCTGCGAGAAATTCACAACATTGACTGATTCAATGTATCTACGAAATGTTAACGAAATATATATGTATCTATAGAAAAGAAGGAATTGTATGAATATTTATATTAATTTTTATGTGTATGCTTTAGTATTTGGCTAAAACAATAATAAGAACATAACAGTCACATAAAATTGACGTTATTTTGATTCCCCTTTTCCTGTCGTTAAACACACACTTTGTGTGGTTAATGGCGCCCCTACATATATACAAACATACATACATACACTGGCGTAACATTCATTTTTATTATATGTATTTGTTTATTAACGATATGTATGTCAACCATTTAAAAAAGACATAAAACTATGAGGGCGACATGAAACGTAAATGGTAAAAAAATATAGAAATAAATATAAGCACATAATATTATGAAAGAGGGTCTATGTGAGCAAAATAATATTTGTTGTTTATTCATAAAAAACTAATTAAAGGAGGCATGACAAATACAAACTTATAAAATAATTGAGATAGAAAAAAGTTAAATAGTCATAATTGAAAAAAATATAAACTCAAGGACATTCATGTTAGTTTCGATATACCTAAACGAAAATAAATATTTGCACAATTAGGTATATTTGTACAATGTTTAAGCGCAGTTTTCTCGATATCGAATCAAGTACGCTTACACACACGAACAGCAATAGATTTGAGAAATAAAATGTCCATATAGAATAAAAGTTATGCAGATATTCGAGGAATTATTTTTTTTCTGGGGCCCTTGTACTTTTGCAATTTTTTTTCGTTAAGCCAATGTTGGGTGCGCCATCTTCCGCCCGCGGATCTATACGTATTAAAATTAATAATGAAGTAATAATGCAAGGGAATGTATTGTGCATGTATATAATAAGTACATATGTACCCACGTTATGTAGGTACTAAAAACACTTTTTTTCAACATGTGTGCTTCTCCGACTGGCTGTATGTACATACATATCTGCCAATACTCGGTCAAAAAATAATAATAAACATACCTATAGGTATGCAGGGATAATTCCAGTAGTAATTACTGTACTATTTTGCGGGGTTGCAAACCTTTTTATTTATTAAAAAATAACATAACTTTTTCAAATATTAATTTGGATTATAAATATCAAGACAGTGCTTATAAAAAAACTGTTTGAGTATCTATTTACAGTATTTTTATATATATTTGGAAAATATCGTCCAATTAAAAGAAGATAATTAATCTAGTTTGACTGTCACATATTTTTAGTAAATATTTTAAATTTCATTTATTTATTTATTATTTTACATTTTCCATACAATAGTTTAATCTAAAAATTACACATATGTAAAGGACCTCTTATAATTGAAACCGTCGCTATAGTTTTATTGAATATGCTTACGAATTATATTATTATTGAATATGCTTGCAAATTTCATTATTGTTGAATATGCTTTCAGATTATATAATTATTGAATATGCTTGCAAATTATATTCAGCTTTTAATCATCCCTTAATTGAGATCTTGTTTTGAGGGAGGAGTATAGCCAACATAAAAATATAATTTAAAAATATTAGAAACACAATAAGTGTCAAAATAATTGAGTCGGAGAAAAATAAATACCTACCCTCCAAAGAGTGATATTATTTTATTTTCTAGGTCAACTAACGGGTACTATGTCAAGTATTAATTTAACACGCATGCGCACAAGTTAATTCTAGAGACATGATGATAGTCCTCTCAAATAATCAAAAAAACTCTGTATACTCTACCGGACAAATGTAACCTGAACAAATTTCCTCAAGAATAAAATTTAATAATAAAAAATACTATCCGTCCTACTTATAAACGCAAACTATCTATAATACCCGGTAATCGAGCGTGATGAAAAAGTTTACTTATAAACCGTGACTATCTTTATTACACCTTTATTACATAGACGTCAAGTTAAGACAGGTCGAGAGGTTGTTTAACGCTTGACTAACGCGTCATACCGAATATTTCAAAATGGCGGATTTTTCACATATGATCCGACGCATATTTGTAATTGACAGAAAAATTTAATACTTATAACGTTTTTCCTTGTTATTCTTCATCGCAATCTTGTTTAAATCGATTCAACACGGCACACAACGTGGTGATTGATTTCATTTTTCGATGTCAGTTATCCAAAAATTACATCCATTTATTTATTTTTTGACATCTGTGAAGCCAATGCGAAAAAAATATATACAAGGGTGTTTGTAAACAATTCGGTTAAATGGTTAAATCATATCTTAGTATACGATTATAAGTAAGATTTTTTAATACCTTTTGATGATTTTTTAGTTGTAGGTACGTTTAGTAAGCTATTAACGAAATCGAATAAGTAAGACTGTTTTTATATTGTAAATGTTGACAGAATTTTTATGGTGCAAAACTCCATTTTTCTTCTTCTTTCCAGCCATATCCCGTCTGCTCTTGGATGAAGACTTCCTCCTACTCCTTCCAAACCCCTTGTTCTTATGCTCCAAGCTTCCGTTTGGCACCAGCATGAGAGCTGATGTCATCTTACCATCTCATTAATTTAAAAATAAACTAATAAAAAAATCTACGCGTTTACGCATTTTTGTCCTTTTATCGGGTCGACCATTTTAACTTACTGGGCAATAGTAATTTTTTTGATTTGTTTGAAAAAAAAAACTCGTTAAAACACTCACTTGCACCCAGACTGAAAACCCAATTAAAAATTGTGTCAATGGGGAACTGAACCCGTATGTTTTTAGTATTATATAACAAATTAATTTTGTATTAGTAAAGAGGAAGATGGATATAGTAGCTATAGTTTCTTGACATTTGATTAAATAGATTAAACCACACCATACTATAGAGTCGATCAACCTTTGACCTGATCTTGTGGTCCAAAGATCGAATCTCGCTCATTTTTTGATTAATACTAATAGCTGTTAGTTATATAAAATGTAATTCTCATTATTGTGTCATGATCCAATGTTAATTAATAAATGAATTCAATTTATTTACTTTTACTTTGAATATGCATATTTTATTTAGTCATACAGATACAGGGTGTTATCACATGCCATTTATGTATGTCAGTTAATTGGTTAAACATCAAATTTTATTTAAAAATATATTTATTTATTAAAAGGGGTACATCGACAGACATCCAGCTTACAATTTTCATAAAAAGAAAATAATATTGGTTATTATTATGAGTGCTGGACGTCCAATTATGGATGCACAAAATTACATGAGCTCATATTCAATCACACACGTAAGTTACATAAATAAGAGAAAATTCGGTTGTAAAAGTTAAGTAAAAAAAGAAGAAAAAATCTTTACATAAGTTAAGCAAAAAAAAAAAGTTATAGAAGTTACATAAGTTGAAGTAAAAAAATATGAACATTAGAAGTTATGAAAAGTTATTTCAAGCACTTTTAACTATGTATTGCTTTTCGAGCAACTAACAGGTAGATACTTTCTCAAAAAATATTTTGACAGGCACCCAATTACAAGTTGTCATTGCCAAATACCTGCAAGAGGCTTTGATGTTATTTCTTAATCGCTACAATATTGAAAAAAGGATGCTTTCCTTTTAAATCACGGCCTACCTCTTCTGTCTGGGGGGCAATTCTGGTCAACAGGCGGAATCAAAATCATCCATGATATATAACATCTTAAGATATTACCTATAGAACTCCATAATATAATTATATCCATGATATGGGTAAACATGGACGGTTTTGATTTAACCGTTTGACCAGACATGACCCCCTACTGAACGTACCATCCTATTAATAGTAATCTCCATTCACACTACAGAAGTTTTAAGCTCTTCTTTTCAAGTACAAGCAGCTAGACTATGGAATGGCCTAAGTGATGGAAGTCACGTCATCTCAATCCATTCAAAAATTTAATGGAAAACTAAAAAAACTATATTTGTCAAATAGTTCCTGAATGTTCCTTTTTTATTTTTCATTTCATTACTTCCCTCCCTCTTTGTATTTTTTTACAAGAAATGCACATAACATACATTTTTCGATTGCATATAATTTCACATCGGTCAAGCATATACACTAATTTTGATATCAAATAAATTAGATAGATGTCTCATGGATAAAATATCTCAATATGACTCTCATGCTAAAATTTTGTAAACATAACATTTAACACAAAAAATATGATACAACTGAGGTAATCATAATATTGTGACCAGTGACTGTAATTTTTCTAAACAATTTATTTGATTAATTTTCTATTTTTATTCTGTTTAATAGTGTTCAAATCACTTTTTAAATAAAATAATTCATTGACTGACTTAAAAATATATATTTTCTTGGCATATTTAAATATAATTGCGATCAATTTATTCCGATTTTTTAAATTGAGTAAGTTTATTAAATTCGTATTAATCTATGATCGGAAATCAATTCAAAAATAGAATTAAAGAGAATTATGTTGTGTGTCTTAGTATTATCGAGCATATTTTGTTGATAAATAGGGTTATTAAAAAGGACAGGATGTAAATTAAGGTCATTGCAAAAAATAAGAGCCATTACAATATAAAATTAATTATTACGTACTTCAAATATCTAATTATACTAATTTATGTTTACCTAATTTGGATGACAAAATCATTTAAATATATAATTATTCATTTGATCCATGTGAATATTAATAATTAATTACATAAGTAATTAATTCATTTTCTGATCAAAAAAACATCGTATATAAGTGAGTACCGCCCTGTTTATTTCATTGAGCAAAAAAACGAAGATGCTTCGCATGCTAATTAAAAGAAGAAGAAAAAACATAAATTGTAAATAAAATTTTATCTGCGTTCAAAAAAACAGATTAGTCGAATGTTATGACTGATCAATAGTAATAATTAAGATTAAATATAAATAATAACGCACAATTTATTTTTTATCTTTGCATATTAAGAATATATAACTAATGCATTTTATCGTTTTTTTTTATAATCAATGATTTTTTATGAAACTAAACATAGATTAATAAAAAAATATATTATTTTACAACTAATCGTTTTGTATTGTGTAACCAAAATGTTAAATTTAGATTTTCGACGTAAAAACTTATTTAAATTCCATTTTAATTTAATTTTTATAATAAATATAAAACATTTTTCAATAAATTTTTAGAAAAATATATACAAACAAAAATATTTCGAACAAAACGAAATGTATGTTCAGTAATAAAATTTCTCAATTTTGTCCATAGTAAAAAATCTTCTTTAAAAATAACTTAACCTTAATCTACTCGATAGTAAAACTTCTCTAAAAATAAGTATATTTTAATATTGTCTTGATAGTACATACATTCAGCTAGACTATGAAATAGTCTAAATACTGATATTACGTCGTCTTTCTCACTAAACATCTTCAAGAAAAGGCTAAACCAAAAATATTTATCTGACAGCACCTGATTACAACTTCCTCTCCTCTTCCTTTCCTTATCCTTTATTTTTCCTAGCATTGCTATGAATTGCTATCTTCTTTGTTTTTTTTTACTTTGCTTCTGCTTTCTTTATTTATTTTTTAGTATGATTAACTTATTGGCATAGTACACTGTTTTGTATATTTAACATTTACTCTGGTTGGTTGGAAGAAATTGCCATTAGGCAACAAGCCCGCCAGTGTACTAATTATATGTACAGAAAGATTCAAATAAATAATAAATAAATAAAACTTTTCTAAAATAAGACAATCTTTATCTTGTCGATAGTTAAACTTCTCTCAAATAAAAAATAGTAAATCTTAATTTTGTTGATGGTGAAACTTCTCTTGAAATTAAAATTAGTAAATCTTAATTTTTTTCGATAGTAAATCTTCTCTAAAAATAAGAAAATCTGTATCTTGTCGTAATACTTCTCTATCTGAATTTTGTCGATTTTGACTTCATTAAAAATGCGTGTACAAATTAAATGTAAAAAATATACCTACATTATAAATAAAATCGAATGTGAATAATATTTCTCTCATTCTGTCAAAACAGGTTTAGTTCCTAGTGAGATTAAGGAATACATTACTATACGTTTGTAAATTATTATAAATAAAAATGTTAAATATATTATATTGTTTGCAAAAAAGGTTGATGATTTCTTTTATTGAGCAAAGGGTGACGCAAAGGATGTGAACCAAACTCCACCTGCCATTGTGACGAGAAATTATTATAAAACATGTAGCAACTGTCACTTCACGAGCACTCTATTGGAAAAATTTGGGCTGGTTAATATTGTCATATTAACTATAATTATAACTGCAATGCAAAAACTTCTCTACAATTTAACTGACGCATCTAAACGTCACACATCATGAATTTAACATTCATATGGGTAATAACTTACCTACGTAGTTATTTATTCCTTGTTGGTACTTGAACTGAACCCTTCGAGCGAGAATCAATTTGGTTTTTACAGCAACAAAATCAAACGGAGATGTTTCATGTTGTTTCGTAGATATGTATGTGGTTTGGCCACATGGGCAGCGGTACTAATAACATTTTCGTTAAAACTCGTTTTAGCCAACTAAACCTCGCACTACGTAAACCACGTATTAGGCACTAATTCGTGGTTTAGTGGGTTCTTACTAATAATGTAAAAATGTACAAGGACTAAGTAAACCATGGAATACGGAATGAATGTTGAGTGAACGCAGCCATTTAACGGGAATTTCGGAATTTTTCTTTACTTTATGCTTTTTTTTGTTCATTCTCTATGACTTTATTAGCCGTCATCTATGACATCTATCGAGAATCATCGTATTTCTATGTTTGTCATTGTTTGTTTACTGCATGGTTTTGGTGGTTTATTGTTTATGTATCGTCACGTTTTGGTTGGGTTCCAAATAATTTAACTTATTACAACATAACTTATTACATTTATTTTAAAACAATTGTCAATGGAAAATAAATATCTTCATTTATTTGCCTTCTTCTAAATAAATCTACGAGATGCCTAACTCCTGCCTTTGAAAATCTGTACTTTCTTCTAAAATTAATATCGTCGTAATCAACAAACGGATTACAACACACCTTATAAATTTTGTGGCTTCGAAAAACTGTTTCCACCTGCTGCTCTATTTCTTGAAACGATCTTTCAAAATCGCCGATTCTATAATGCAATAACAGATTGTCGTCCATAATTAAAAAAAGTATTTCTTTAAAAATGACAAAATACAATACGCGCGGTCTATTTGACTTTTGACAGCTCACGAATTCACTATTGCTATTCCACCACTAAACTAGGGGACCGGATGGTTTAGCGTTACCATGGTGATATAAACTATGGAATAAAATAGAAGTTTTAAAACTTGGTTATTAGTAAGATTTTTGGCCGTTAGGTTTTAGTCACTCTATTCCATAGTTCAACCTCGCTACTTTTTCGTTATTAGTACCGCCGGGGGAGTGTAACAGGAATGGAATGACAGGTCGGGCTCACGACATTCTGAAAGAGTTTGAACAACAGACGAACATGTTGTATGAGACGGTGTGCTGTCGTGCCCGGATAGGAAATATGGCGTTTGGTTCTCTCTTCCTACCCTATAAGGGAGACGGATCGATGGTTTGTATATTGTAGAATTAAATAAGTAAGAATTTTTTAAGAATTAATCATAGAACGCAATCCGAAGAGCTCGTCATTTTGTGTATTCCCGGGATCCTGGGAATTCCTTTTTTATCGTGATGCCGGTGATGAGTTTGTCTCAGTACCAGAAAAGTAAGATGACTTCAATAATAAATTGAGAAATTTTTTTTTAAAAAAATCACCGTTTGAGTAATCGTCTGGGGGGGCTAATTTTGAATTCAATATATTCAGTTGCCAGTCTCAAATAATAATAATAATAATTTTAACAAATACTTTCTTAGATTCTGTGTTTACCAGTGTTTCCAGACCATAGAAGCATGATTTGTGCGAGAATTAAAAAAATAAATTACTGGGGTTCAAGCACAGGACGCCCGCACAGAAGAGACGGCTATTATATCCTTGATAATTTAAGCTTTAATTTTGCTTTATTCAAAGTAATATTATAATTTAAACGTACATATATGTTTGAGCGGTGATAGCCCAGCGGTAAGGTCGTCGCCTCACATGCATGAGGTCGACGGTTCGAATCCGGGCGGGGCAGGCACCTCTGGATTTTTGAAAAATCCATGTGCGGATTTATATCACTAGCTATGTGTAGCCATGATCCAATTTGTCTGGTTCCCCTTTCTAAGGGTTGCGAAGGTCAGGTGGCAGTCGCTTCAATGTAATAACCAGACTCGCCATTTTCCAGGATCATGGTCAAAGCGTAGGTACCCCGATAGAAACGGGACAAAAGCGCTAAAGAGAAAGAAGAAGTACATATGTATATGTTTTCAATTTGAAATTAATTATAAATACTTACTTAGTAGTTCACCGTTGACAGGATATGAATGCAGCTCTGTAGATAATTATTCTTAAGACAAGTTAATGAATTTATTATGTCAGAAAATTAATGGCGGTGCCTTTTTGAGTCTACGTGACATTTATCACAATCAACTCCAAATTTTTTGACGGATTTCGTTAATAAACAACATAATATTATTCATAATATAATTGTATCTTCTTGTGTCATATTTATTTGAATTAACACTAAAACGGCTTCATTTTAAAACTATGAACCGTAAAAGTCTTTTTCGCTGATAAAACTCTTAAAGGTCGCTCGAAAACACTAATAAAAAAATAATAGATAATTTGACGTATTTGTTTGGTCCATTTGATTGTGATAATCTCGGCTGACACGTGTAACAAGAGTATATATGGGAAGATGATGTATCTGAAGCTGGAGACGCTGATATTTAGGTCTTATATTGATCGTGAAGTTATCAAGTTGAACTAACGAGGAACAATTTTGTTGAAAAACTATTGACTGAATGTTAGTGGTTTTTTTAATATTTAGATTAAAAAAATAACATATATTTGCGACGTGGCTATTCCAAATTCTAGTAATATTATAAAAACTTTTGATGAAAAAATTAGAAAATACACCGCTTTAGGTAATGAGATTAAAAGACTTTGGCATTCTCGTAAAATAATAATATTACCGTTCATTATTTCAGCCACTGGCATTATTCCAAAATCGTTAATCCGTAATTTAGAAATTATAGATTTATCGAAAAATTTAATAATAAAAATGCAAAAAACGGTAATTATGAATACATGTAGAATCGTTAAAGATTTTTTAAACGTTAATATTCGGGAATTAGTAGGGTTGTTAGGTAGTATAGAGACCTCCTCAGAGCCTAATCCTTTGATATGTTAAGTATCTGGATGGGTGAACCATTCCCAATTGAAAGCTTGATGATGCGTTTGTTGCATTTTATTTTGCTCTTTTAAATAATTTACAATTTACGCATTGATCTGCTAATTCTTTTGAGGAAGTGTATAATGGTAATAATAATAATAATTGAGTGTTATTATTTGTAGTGCTTAATTGTTATTAATATCATTAGTAAATCGGCCAGCGCCGTATAAAAAAAAAATAATGTTGGGTAGTCATTGTAAGATGGTGAGTGTATGTGGGGGAAAGGGAAGGGTAATGGATATAGGAAAGCGTTGATAAGGAAGGGATGAATGTTTAAGGAAAGTAGGTTTGATTTTTAACCAGTAATATTACCAATAACCACACGTAATTGGCGTTTCATCGATGTCTGTGTGGAGTTATATTGACTTTTTCAATCCGCTATCATACATTTCCTAAAATATCCAAAAAACCTCGAATTTTCATTGTATTACCTCTCAATTTATAAGTTTAGGAATAAGGATGTAATTCTTGGATACTTCCTTTTAAATCATCTGACTTTCTTTGCTCTACCAATATCTTTCAAGTTACAATATCTTGAAGTTTTTGTTTTGTGTTTGAAATAAGGTGTTTTTATCGTGTTTTTGTTTAAAGCTACAGATCGGATTTAGAGATACAAAAAGGTTATTACAAATATGCAAAATATTACCTGTGCATTCAAACAGTTTCTAAGTCAGTTATTCGTTACTCAATCAATGTGTTTTTCAAAAACGACTATTGACTCATTAGACTTGTGTAAACAATTTGTTGGAGATGCTGGCCCTATATAAACGTTATCTCCATTGTTATTAGGTACTGTGTTGAACTAGGAATAGACACATCTGCTTCGATTAAACATTAGGTATCATTTTTAAAAAATATTCGCATTTTAATTCATTGACGTTTGGTCATGATCTATTTATGGCTTTCTCGCTTTTTCAGTTTCCATCTTTCATTTTAATGTAAAGGACGTTTTATTTACAAGAAATGGTAAGGAGGCGTCTGTGTTTAACATTTTTTTCCAAAAACAACATGCCTACGTACCTACTCTTAGTAAAAAGATAATTACAAATATGTATAATTCATTTTGTATCATCTGTCATTCATTTTGTTGTTGACACGCGGCAATAATCGATTCATTAAATAAGATATTTCGTAATCATTAAGCGAAGCAATAAAGAATGATAATAATTCTTAAATGAAGTTTAAAAATTTTTTTTTTACTACCGAGCAAAACCTCCTAACGTGTGGCGTATAAGATTAAAATAAAGGTATTTAAAAAAACTTGTTTATTGTGTGCTGCTTAAAAATTTTGACCGTGTACAAATATAAGATAGGATATTTTATAGTTGATTAACGCATTTGAAAATGGTGCCTAATCGGAAAACAAATATTAAAAACATTTTTTTTAGTAAGGCAGCCAGTCCCTATACATGACTATTTGTGCCAAAGACGTTGATCAATGTGTATATGCAGTCAAAAGTACAACTCCAGTGAGTGTGAAAAATAATTAGATAATGTGGAGGATTACAGTAAAACTATATTTTTCTGTATGAACTTATGAAGCAGTTTATAAATTTCCGTTGATCCTAAAGATAGAAGGTAATGCATTGATAATGGGAATTGGAATAATGTAAAAATTTGGAAAGTATAATTACGCTGTTCATATTTGAAAATTTTGATTTCAAAATTCCATGTTTGAGTTTTTACGCCCTCTTAATCAAAATACTTCGATTGTTATTAACAAAATTAACCCGCAATTACGATTGATATGCAAATATCGCCAAAATTAACATAAAATGTGCGTGTGAAATTCACGACAATTCGAAGCGATAAAAATATTTGACATCGTTGAAATGTTGTACCTGCCTTACACACGACAAAAAATTTCTCCATAATATGAAATATACACAAGCATGCATATTTAATTTGTAACCCTTAATTTTTTTTTTTTTGCTCTTATATCGTTTGTTTTTGAGGCAAAACGAAGCGAACACCAAAGTTGTATGCATAAAATAATAAATACACACGTTGTTTCAATTAGCATATGGAGTAATTATTGTCTACGGCAGTGGTCTTCAAGCTTTATACGTCCGCGGACCGGTAAAAATGTGAAAAATATAGCGCTGACCGGCGACAAACAGGAGGGCTACTCATGTACTCATGACACATTCTAATTTTGCCTCAATCTTAAAAATGTATAAATTAGTACTCAATCATAATATATTAATCTAAATCTACATTGAATCCTAAAAAAATTGTTAGGATTAAAGTCTAGTATAATATTGTCATTATTTTTTGTATAATTTAATATACTTAATAAATTAATTTTTACCTCAAAGATTCGTGAAATCTGAATCTGATCTTAAACTACATAGAGTTAATTCTGGGTTAACGTTAATCGGATTTACGACAGAGTGGAAATGAGTAAAAAGTATATATTTTTAGTTTCTGACAAATATTTTCAATAGAAACTATTATAATAAAAGTTCTTAAGTAATTCGTTAAATAATAATAATTATAAATTGGGATGATTTTTATAGCGCCGTTTTTGTGATAACCTCACCTCAAGGGCGCTTTGAATATATTACAGGTTTTTGTAAGACTCGCGGAAGAAGTGAGTTTTCAGGTGTTTCATGAATATTGCTAAGTTGTCGATTCGCCTCAGTTCAGGTGGTAGATTATTCCACGAGACTGATCCAGCCACAGCAAAAGCACGATCACCGAAGGATGTAGTGTTGAGTCTATTAATTTCAGTTAACTTGCCAATCATGGATGTGGTGGCTGACTGAAGTGTTTGTTGTCGCTCGTTTACGGTGAGAGGGATGCAGAAGTCTGAAAGATACGCGGATGGATCGCGCGGATTACATGCTATAGATCGCTTTGAAAGTCAACAAACATAAATAGTACTTGATTCTCTCTGGCACTTTTAGCCAGTGAAGATTTCGTAGATGGTGGGATATGTGTGAGAATTTCGCGGCTCCGATGATTAGCATAGAAGTTTGTTTAGCTCCAGCTTTGGGAGGTTTGCGTAGATACCATTACAGTAGTCCAAAATAAGTAGGTAGTAAAAAAAAAATAATAGTTATTCAAAGGTTTTGCATACAATATTTACTGAAAAACGAGGACAAAACATCGGAAATGAATGATTGTTTTATAAAAAGATGCCACGGCTGATCGTATTCGTTAAAATATATCGTGTAGAGATGTAGTTGGATTAAAAATTCCTGCGGTCACATGCCAGTCCGCGGACCACGGATCGAAGACCGCTGGTCTATCGAGTTCTTGTGATGGTAACTATATTTAGTAATCAAACATAATTCGAGAATTATAACTAGATTCCAATATACAATTTTTCCGACCCTAAAAATATTTTTGAATATGTAACAAAAAAGTGAATTATTTGTTTTACAATGGTCTTTGTGTTAAGAAAGTGTAAACAATTTTAATAATTCTAATTGATTTATGTGCAAAATATTAACAAAAGCTGAATTGTTTAACATCAAGCCATGTCTTTTTATATTATTAAAAAAATACCAACAGTAAGTAAATCTTTTATAAAACCCGTTTTTCCCGTTTTTTGCAATTAATTATTTAAATGTTTCTATTGATTATTTTTAAGATTATTTCATATAACAATTGGCTTTGTATAATACCTTGCTCAGAGGCACCGACTTTGAATAGTGCTTCCACTTTTTTCTGATATCATAGCTCTCGGGTGTCCCGTAAGAGTTGAGTAATCGAAGATACAAGAAGTTGCTTCAAAATAGATTTGTTTTTAGTGAAGCAGCTATCCTTTACTTATATAAGTTAATCCTATAAATAAATATATAATGTTGGGGCCGTCCTTTTGAAAAACAAACAGTGTGATTAATTTTTATAATGTTTGGTGCTTTGAGGCACAAGCTAAGAATAGTGCTTCTACTCTTTGGCAAGAGCCAGATCATCGAAAATACAAGAGGCAAATTACTTTTCACAAAAATAGTTCAGCAATGAGGTTCGCCACCCATTCTGAATGTTGTCCTTTTAGGTGAGACTAGGCTGGTGTGTAAAAATACACGCATGCGTCGTAGTGTCTTTTATAATGTATTGCACACCTGCACACCTGTCGCTGGTTATATCACATTGCGGGATATGCCGTGATGGAATGAATTAACCCCATTTTTATAATAAACTTTATTCGTTGTAATTTATTATTATTATTATTATTAATTATTCATACATATACATAATTGACAAATAATATTCTTAACTGCAATGCCCCACTAGGTAAAAAACCTGTGCCGGGGCTAAAGCATTTTGAAATAATGATACTTTTAACAGTGAATGTCAACTAACTAACTTACACAAAAATAGCATTCAAATATAAATAGCATAAAATGATAAAATTAGAAATAACATTAAAGATAAATACATAAAAATGTGCATTACAAAATTAGAAAAAAAAACAATAATCAACGAATGCCTATTCAAAAGTAGAAATATAACATATTAAACAAAAATCAAACTTAAGGGGGGGACTGCTGCCAACGTACCTATTTTTTCAATTTGAATTTGCGTCATTACTACAAAACGAATCTTTTTGAAAAAAATAACCTAGTTAGTTTGGATAATAATAAATAAAAATATACCTTAACTTTTTAATTATGTTCTGTATATATTCTTGTAGGAAAATAATAAGCATACCCCAATTTTTGACATTTATCTTAAATTTCTAAAAAACTATAAGGTATAGAGCATTATATTTTTTTTATAAATTAAAGAAGATCAAAATATCTGGAAAAATACGATGTTACGTTGCGTTAATGCATCAGGTTAAGTTAATAAACCAAAAAAACTTATATTTCGCAATGGCGCTGAATGGAAAAAAAATGTTTTTTTTGTTTATTTTCTAAACCTGAAGCAACGTCACATCGTATGTTTCTAGATATTTTTGTCTTCTTTAATTTTAAAAAAACATATGTTGAACTACGCCTTATATTTTATTAAAAATATAAGATAAACGTTGAAAATCGGGGTATGCCATTATTTTTTTTACAATAATTTATACAGAACATTATCAAAAAGTAAAGATACATTTTTCTTTATGAATACCCAAACTATCTAAATTATTTTTTTCAAAACGATTTGATAAGAAATAATGATGGTATATCAAATTGAAAAATAGGTACGTTGGCAGCAGTCCCCCCCTTAAAGACAGTTTAGAACAATAAGGGTATGAAAAAAAAACACAAAGGAAAACACGTTAGTCCGCCTACGCCATACAATACCTAAGTTTTTTACATCATATAAGTGTTAAATGTTTAAAAAAATAGATGGGTGATAGCAGAGCGGTTAGCTAACATGGTTAATAATCCAGTGGTCGCAATATCGAATCCTTCCACGACCGATTTCGTTCACCTATGGCACAAGCATTTATGCTAAATTTAGGGAAGGTTTGAAGATGTTTGTGTGATGAAGAGTTTAGTGTTGGTCACAGTTTATTCGTTTTCGTGCCGAATTTTTGATGATTATAATAATGGCTGAGAGTATTTAATTTGTTTGATTCTGAGAAAAATCCGGGGATTTTTAAATCGTAAACTTAGCTGATAGGCGTTATATTTTGCGCTAAATTCCGTCGTTTAATGTTAATGATAAACAACAAGTATCGTGAGGTCAAGTGTCATCGCTGGATTAAAGTAAGCGAAGATCATTCAAAGTCCAATTGGGCGCCGACTCGTCATTAATTTGAAATAAACAAGAACAGATTGTAGTAGGAACTTTATAATATTATGACAACATACTACAAACGAATTGCTAATATTGCATACAAACGGATTACTTATACGATACTTTTTTTTTTTTTTTTAGAAAAATATGTTGGTATTTTTCTCAAATTCTTGTCTAGAAATGAGGTTCACCACCCATTCTATTGCCTTTTTAGGTGAGACGGGACTGATGTGTGGGGATACATTCATGTGTCATGCTTTATTTTATCGGCCATGCCGTCATGGTATGTTTCAATATTGTCGCCTTTATTTATGAACATGCCAGTGACATAGTGACAATTGTTGTGTTTTCGTAATATTGCTGATGATAACTTGCAACTTGAAATTTATTAGGAATTGTTCACGCATTAAAAATTAAAAAAACAAGTGCAAAGAATAAAAATAAATAAATAAATAAATATATATTAGATATAAGGGCGAAACGATCGTCCTGTATTTGATTTCACAATTTTATTTGGTTGGGTACTGATCCTCATCAACTGTATATACCTACTGCGTGCTGATGTTTTCGTTTTCTATCAAGAAGGACAATGAATATTTTGAAATTATTTACAATGGATACTTTACAAGCTATTATAACTTTTGTTTGATTCTATGTTTTTTTTCTTATATATTTTGTCGTTATATGTAATTATTTAATTGATAAGGGTGTAAAATATTTATAGGTTTTAACCTGTTATTTACATATAAATAAATAAATAAACTGTACTGAATTGTTTGAAGTCATCAAATAAATACTTACGTGAATTATAAAAAAAATAAAAGAATGATTAATTTGAACATTAAGTTAAATATAATTTGTAAAAATATGTGGTTACATGTACATAGGTACAATTATGTTCTTCAGAGACAATTATTAACACCCTGTTACTGTTGAAACGTAATTACCTTCTACCATTTTGATGCTCATTGTATGGAAAATAAATGAAGAAATTCCGATGGGTTCATAGAAAAAACGAGTAGGTTGTGACCAACACTTAACTTCGTTTCATAGTATGTGCATGTATATCGTTCGTACACGTTGTATGGTTGGTTCCGGATTGCAAGATAGGATGAAATTTTCTATATTTGTACGGTTGGTTCCGGATTGAAAGATAGGATGAAATATTCAATGAAATTTTCTATATTTGTACGGTTGGTTCCGGATTGAAAGATAGGATGAAATATTCAATGAAATTTTCTATATTTGTACGGTTGGTTCCAGATTGAAAGATAGGATGAAATTTTCAATAAAATTTTCTATATTTGTACGGTTGGTTCCGGATTGAAAGATAGGATAAAATTTTCAATGAAGTTTTCTATATTTGTATGGTAGGTTCCGGATTGAAAGATAGGATGAAATTTTCAATGAAATTTTCTATATTTGTACGGTTGGTTCCGGATTGAAAGATAGGATGAAATTTTCTATATTTGTACGGTTGGTTCCGGATTGAAAGATAGGATGAAATTTTCAATGAAATTTTCTATATTTGTATGGTTGGTTCCGGATTGCAAGATAGGATGAAATTTTCTATATTTGTACGGTTGGTTCCGGATTGAAAGATAGGATGAAATTTTCAATAAAATTTTCTATATTTGTACGGTTGGTTCCGGATTGAAAGATAGGATAAAATTTTCAATGAAGTTTTCTATATTTGTATGGTAGGTTCCGGATAGAAAGATAGGATAAAATTTTCCATGAAGTTTTCTATATTTGTATGGTAGGTTCCGGATTGAAAGATAAGATGAAATATTCAATGAAATTTTCTATATTTGTATGTATGGTTGGTTCCGGATTGAAAGATAGGATGAAATATTCAATGAAATTTTCTATATTTGTATGTATGGTAGGTTCCGGATTGAAAGATAGGATGAAATATTCAATGAAATTTTCTATATTTCTATGTATGGTAGGTTCCGGATTGAAAGATAGGATGAAATATTCAATGAAATTTTCTATATTTGTATGTATGGTAGGTTCCGGATTGAAAGATAAGATGAAATATTCAATGAAATTTTCTATATTTGTATGTATGGTAGGTTCCGGATTGAAAGATAGGATGAAATATTCAATGAAATTTTCTATATTTGTATGTATGGTAGGTTCCGGATTGAAAGATAGGATGAAATATTCAATGAAATTTTCTATATTTGTATGTATGGTAGGTTCCGGATTGAAAGATAAGATGAAATATTCAATGAAATTTTCTATATTTGTATGTATGGTAGGTTCCGGATTGAAAGATAGGATGAAATATTCAATGAAATTTTCTATATTTGTATGTATGGTAGGTTCCGGATTGAAAGATAAGATGAAATATTCAATGAAATTTTCTATATTTGTATGTATGGTAGGTTCCGGATTGAAAGATAGGATGAAATATTCAATGAAATTTTCTATATTTGTATGTATGGTAGGTTCCGGATTGAAAGATAGGATGAAATATTCAATGAAATTTTCTATATTTGTATGTATGGTAGGTTCCGGATTAAAAGATAGGATGAAATATTCAATGAAATTTTCTATATTTGTATGTATGGTAGGTTCCGGATTGAAAAATAGGATGAAATATTCAATGAAATTTTCTATATTTGTATGTATGGTAGGTTCCGGATTGAAAGATAGGATGAAATATTCAATGAAATTTTCTATATTTGTATGTATGGTAGGTTCCGGATTAAAAGATAGGATGAAATATTCAATGAAATTTTCTATATTTGTATGTATGGTAGGTTCCGGATTGAAAGATAGGATGAAATATTCAATGAAATTTTCTATATTTGTATGGTTGGTTCCGGATTGAAAGAGATTTGAACCAGATATTTTTTAGATTATTTTTCAAATTGTTTGCCAATATACCTTATTATACCTGTTAAATATTGATCTAAAAATGTACATAAAAATTGTGAAACTACAACTCTCCACTATTCCTTAGTGGTAGAGAGTAAATTGCGATTATTCTTAGAGGAATTCTTTAAAGTGCAAAAGACAAATGATTATGCAAGAAATGCGAAATATTCACGGACGAACCCACGCGCAATTGCCGCGTCTTCTATACATAATGAGCCTCTTCTGACGGCCGAAAGCGAAAAATATTATTAACAAAAAGGGTGAATTTTTACGTTTAAAATAGAAGAAAAAACAATTTTATTGTGTGAACTGCACGAGGCAAGGATTCTTTGAAGTCTTCGCTCCGGGCCCGGTGTATGCGTCTCGCTCTCGCCCGATCTTTTGTCTCCTTCGATAGTTTGCACCATTTTGACAGCCAGAGATATTCAAATCGTCATGCTGGCCAATGAGCAGAGGCAGCAGAAGGTGTTTTGTTCGCCCCGGGCGCACTCGACAGTGACTGGCCCCTTTTTTTTCTGCACCCTACAGACGTATTTAAATACCAGTAGGATAATTTAATATGCATACTTGCATGATATTATCGATAATACTGTCTGAAAAAAAAACATACTGCGTATTAAATAAAAATAGGTTATTTGGAAAATAAGTTAAATGTGTACATAGTAAATCGTTTGACTACTGTAGCGGTGTCTTGAGTTTTCTCAGCAGTAAAGAAAATTAATGAACATTTTTAACGATTTCCGATTCTTTAGACTAAACAAAGATTGATTGGAAGAAATTCCTTAGAGTGAGATACCACGGAACAAACGTGCAATTATCTCATCGCACGTTTGTTTTAAAAAAAACTTCAAGGTGTGGTTATCGAATCAACAAAGGTGCCAGCAGTAGCAGCGATTAAAAACTTAAATCTGCAAAAATATTAAATATTGTTTTCTTCTTCATATCGGTTCGTTTTATTTATTATAATTATTTTATTGAGCTACTTATTTAATAATTCTCTCACCTTTTATTATTTTGATTCTGTTTAGTTTGCTAGTTGAATAACCATTTATTTCATTTAAAAATTATTTTGGGACATTGCTGATAACCAGCATCACTCCAGGGATACCTGGTAGAGTGGAGCTAAGCAATAGCATTTTCGCTGTCCATTATTGTTCAGGCATATAAAATCTTTAAAAGAACATTGCACTGTAACAAACAATATTGTAAAAAAGTATAAGTTTGTTTTAAATAATTCAAAATATACCTAAATATTATGTTAATTCAATATTATTTTTATTTTATTTTGTAAATAAATTGATACTGTGAAACTACAAGGTACTATTTCAAATATTATTAATTTATCACTTATTTACCAAATAATAAGTTGCTACATTCTGGAGACTTGCGATATTTATCGACTCACAGATCCAGACCGAAAACACAATTAAAATTATTATTAATATTAAAAAATAAAATAAATAAATTTCTCCTCTGCTGGGAATCGAACCCAGGACGCCCGCACAGATACCGAACAGCTTACCAACTGTGCCACGGCGGTCAGCATATTATTAATATTATTATTACTTAAATGGCTCTTGTAACCTCAAATGGAGGAACATTAGCCACAGTCAAGTCTGTTATAAAATCGTGCATTTGTAAATTACATTAAAATGAAAAACAAATTATAAATTGTGTGGAATAAAAAAAAAAGATAATATTTAATACTTAAATTAGAATCCAAAAAGTTGAAAATAAGTTTTTTTTTATTGGGATGTAAAAAATTAAATCACAAAAAAACAATTAATTTTTTTCCCCCGGGCTCAGAAGTATGATGTGTATTTATATATTGTTTATGATATTCTTATTGTTTTTAAAGCATTAATAATACTTTTTAAGGTAAATTTAATTTAGTTTTGAAATATGTCTCTTAACATTACCGCCAATTCTAGTCACCTACGTTATCTCAGAATGTAATTTTGGTTTTAGACTAAATTGGATACCCATTCATGACCACAATGACATAAAACGGAACCTACAAGCAATGGGACACAACAAATTGATCTTATTATCCATAAGATTGGCTATTTTGAGTTAAACTTAAGTATATTTTTTACCAAAGCATCCATCAGTTCAACCAGATATGCCGTTAGGATTCTGGGAATCCCCGATTTCGTCATATCAACACACTTTCATGTATGCAGGTATCAACAGAACAAAATGAAAAGAAATTTTTCCTTTGAGATCTAAGAAATTGTCGATGGTTATATTGATAAAATACAAATTGGAGATAGTTTTCAGTCTGGATCAATCTTGAAAATGTGGCAAATTGTTATTGGGTGTGTGTTTAAATTAATATTTGACATAGTACCTACCTGTTATATATTAGCCCGAGAAGCGACAGGTACATATTAAAATAAAATAATATTGAATTTAATTCAATGTTTTTTTATCATTTTCAATTGAAAAAGTAAAAAAATATAGGCAGGTACCTACATAAATAAAAACTTCTTATTTTCTAGAAAAATATATTTATTTGTTTATTTATTTATTTATTATATAAAATACAATTTTCCTTAAATCTAGTAACAAAGAATTTTTTTTTTAATACAATATAATATATTTAACTTAGGTTACATAATAGTTACCAGATATTTTACTATTGTCATAAACTGCCTCACTAGGTGAAACCTGTTCTGAGACAGTGTATAGATGTCTTATTAGTTTTCAGTTTTGGTTAGTAACTATGGGAGTATTTTATGAGTTCAGGTGATTAATTTATTTTTAATATAGTCTCTGCCCTTTTTTTAATCCAAATTTTAATGTCTCGCTTAAATATTTTCAGGTTACTGTTTTGTCTAAGTGTTAAAGGTAGTTCGTTGTATAATTTGACTCCAAAATACAGGAAATTTCTTTGTCCAAAAGTTGTCTTGAGTCTAGGTATTAGGAGTTTAGCCTGTTCGGTCTGTCTAGTTGGTCTAGATGTTTGCGTAGAGTCAAGTTTGTCTATGTTTTTATATATGTATGTACAAGCGTTCTTTGCATATAATTGTGATATGTTTAGTATATTAAAGTCATTAAATAATGCGACGGATGGAGTACGGATTGGTACCTTGTAGATTATCTTTAAAACGGATTTTTGTAGTTTTATCAAAGGGTCTATTGTAACATGGTAAGCGCCTCCCCATGATATAATTGCATATTCTAATATGGATTGAAACAAAGAGAAATACATTATTTTATTGACGGGTAAAGGTAGGAAGTTCCTTACAGTACGGAATATGAAATTAATTTTTTTAAGTTTGGAAGCAATGAGTGAGATGTGATGGTTCCATTTTAAGCATTGGTCAATTTGTACACCTAGGTATTTTGTGAATTGTTTTTTTTTAATTGAGATACAAGAACAATCCGCGGTAAGGGTACTACAATTGTGTATTTTAAGTGGTGTATTTTCACTTGGTTGTCCTTGGATGGTTTTTGTGAAGGTGATGAAGACTGTTTTATCATAGTTCAACGTAAGCGTGTTATTATTTAACCACTTTTGGACCAGCGCCATCCCATTTTCTGCTTTTTTGTATGTGTGGTGCCATGATCTGTCACTGAATAGAAGAATGGTGTCATCTGCAAAACTAATTATGGTTCCGGGTATTTGGATATTGCACAGTTCATTTATATATAATAGAAACAGTACCGGCCCCAAAATGCTTCCTTGGGGTACTCCGTAGCTGATTTTAGATGGTTGACTAAGTTTATTTTGTATTTTAACTTGTTGTGTTCGGTCTGTCATATAGCTTTTAAGAATTTTCAATTCTTTACCCGTTATTCCAATTTGTTCCATTTTATGAAATAGTTTATCATGGGAAATAGTATCAAAGGCTTTTTTTATATCAAGGAATAGTCCTAAAGTTTTATTCCCCTTGTCCACATTCTGCACTATGTATTTTGTTACCTCAGAAATTGCATCGAAGGTCGATTTTTTCTCTCGAAAACCGTATTGATTTTCAGACAGAAGGGAATTTAATTCAAGATAGATTATGAGTTGTTTTTTTATTATTCTTTCGATTAATTTAGACAGGGAGTTTAATACACTGATAGGTCTGTAATTATTTATATCATCCCTATTCCCATCTTTAAAAATTGGTACTATTTGAGCTTGTTTCATTGATTTGGGAAAAGTGCCTTCGATAATACATAAGTTAATTAAGTAAGTAAGTGGGGTTATCAGTTCGTTTTTTAGTGCAACAATAGTTTTTGAGGATATTTTGTCTATTCCTGTGGCAGAGTTAGTTTTTAATTTACTGATTGATTTGTCTATTTCTTCCTTTGATACACATTCAAGAGTAAATTTAGTATTTGTTTGTCGAATTATCTGTGGCATTGTTAAGTTATGGTTGGGCGGAACAATATTCTTGGGTAAATCATATCCAATTTTAGAGAAAAATGAATTGAGAGAGTTTACTATTTCATCTGGTTTATCAGCGAAAGTTGTATTAATATTATTAATTTTTAGTTCTTTAACAGCGCTGAGTTTAGAAGGAGAATTTCCTGCAATTTCATTTATTATATATATAAAAGGTTTTGGCATTCTTTGTTTTGAAGTCGTTTGAATATTTCTTTATGGGAATTTATTAATTAAAGAGAAAAAAATATTCCGAATGTTTTACGGTGTTTCGAATCATACACTTTCTCAAAAGAATTAATAGATCCATGCGTAGTTAGTAAATTATTTAAAAGATCAATAGGATAGATAATACGAAAGATAATACTGTAAATGCATCGATCAAGATTTCAATTGGAACGATTCCCTCATCCAGATAATAAGTCATATTACCCCTTCCTTCTTCTAACTTCGTCTCTGATGAGATATCAAAAGAATTGTCATTAAAACAATATGTATACATACATACCATCACGCCATGTCCCTTACGGGGTAAGCAGAGAGAACCGAGCGATATACTTCACTATATTTGCACACATTTTTGGCTTCCTTTACGTCCATGCATCGCATCATACATGCTCGTCGATTGTTCAAACTTCTTATATTTCCTTCTTTCAAAATATCATTCACATGGTCGTGCCATCCCTTTCTCTGGCGACCCCTACTATTCACACCATATCTTACACCCATGTATATTTTTTTGGTCAGTCGTTCATCGTTCATTCTTTCAATATGTCCAAACCACCTCAAGGCATTCACTTTCTTTTTACTTATAATATTCTTCTTTGCATTCTATCCTTATATCATTATTTTTTATTATACCATATATCGTTCTATTACATACTCTCCTTAGTGATCTCATTTCTACAGCGTTGATTCTACTTTCACGTGTATTTTGCCAGGTCCATGTTTCACTGGCATACGTCAAAGTAGGCACTACAATTGCATTATGTAAGCTTATAATATAATTGATAAAACTATCCCGATCTAGTATCATAAAACCATATTCATAATGACTAGTGTCATAGTATCCTAGTGATATAACATGTTACAAACCAAATAATTATCAGTACTACCCACTATTCAGTAACTATTGTAACTAAAATAGGAACGTTCTACAATTGTAGATTTTAGATTTACGGTCTTATTTCAGCGTTATAAAATATCAACTAGGGCTAAATGAAATAGCAACGTACCTATATTGGCCGGAACGTTCTTAAAAACTTACTGAATCAGACGTATTTTCATAATTTCATAAGTATTCAAAATACGTCTAATTCAGGAACTTTTTAAGAACATTCCGGTTTTAGTCACAATAGTTACTGAATAGGGGGTAATGTATACCTACCTATATTTATTTATTTACACTTATACCTAATAATTGGTTCATTTTTCTTCTATTTTTGAGAAGTTTATATGTACTTTTCTGTACTGTTTTCATTACCTTCGAGTATGTATTTAAAATGATATCAAAACTAGACTAGTCGTCGTGGGTACTGGTTTGTGTCGAAATAGCACCTCGCCTGAGGAAGATTTGGAAGTATTTACCTTATCATTAGCACGCCAGTAATGGTTACACCTTACCCCATTAGCACATTTTAAAACCTCCTTACCTTAGGCTGCCGGACTTGGTGTTTAGATTCATTACGCTTTTAC